>MNCI01000651.1:651314-712565 GCA_015680685.1 Gnetum montanum | reverse complement strand
GGGGGCTCATTTGGTGCTGCTAAGGTGGGGTTCCTTAGTAACTCGCAGTACCTATCATGTCGGCGGCGAGCATTCTCCGCTACGTGTTTGTACTGGATTTGCCCAGTTCTAAGGAGTTGCTCTAGGAGTTCTGAAGGTCGTGCAAGTAAAGGTGTGTACTTAGAGTGATCTTTGCACTGAAAGTTGGGCCTTGGGGTGGCCCCTGTTGTTGTAGGCAGGTTGATACTAGTGTTAGTTGTTTTTGTGCTTGTGGCCATAGTTTCCGTTGTTGCCTTTTGTTTGGCAACGTGTTGGTTCTTGTAAGCCACATAGGCGGGGTCATTGCTGGCTTGTGCAGCTTGTTCAATGTTCTTGATCTGTGTGAATGCTTGGCTCAACATTTGAGCGCTTAGGTAGTACAGTTTTGACTTAATGAAGTCATTCACGGCTCCCTTCAGAATCGTAAGCAAATACTTTTCAGGGATGGGCTCATGAAGTTCATTAAGGGCTACACTCCATCGTTGGATGAACTTTTGGACAGGCTCAAGTGGTGCATGTTTCACTTGTATTAAACTGTCTAGTGTGGCTTCAGGCTTGAGGTTGTACTTAAACCGGGTAACGAATTGATGTAGTAGATCCGCCAGAGAGGATATGGAGTTACGAGGCAAGGCTCGGTACCAGTCTAAGGCTACACCCGTTAAGGACATAGCGAACACTCGCAAGATTGCGTGGGGCCAAGCTTGAAGCAATGGAGTTTCTGATCAAAACGTGACTAAGTGAGCGTTTGGGTCTCCCTCCCCATTGTACTTGGTTAACTGGGGCAATGCGATTCCCTTGGGTAAAGCTAACGGTGGCACTGAAGAGCTAATTGGATCGTCGCGATAGAAATCTAGTACTTTAACTTGTTCAGTGTTGTCAGCTTTGAGTTGCTTTATCTCATCTGCTAATGCTTGCATCATCTGTTTTGCTTCTGCCCACTCTTGAGCGGTAGGTAGACTGGTTGGTTGGGGAGGTTGTTGGGTTGTCATTTGTTGCTGTGGAGCGATGTTCAGAGTTGTGGTTGTGGGGTGTGGCACATTGAAGTGAGTGGGTTGTCGAACAAGGGGTATGGTTCCTTGCCTAGCCACAAACTGGGAAGTGACACCCTGGATGTGCGGGGCCGATGTAGTGAAGGTGGCCCCATGCGCTTGCACGTGTGGTATGTACTGGGTGGAGATGGGGGTGAGTAATCTCTGTTTGGGTACTGGTGCTTGTGTGCTCATTGACACTTGGTGAGTGGTTGTCTATTCCATGCGAGGATGGAGTGATGGGTTCACGTAGGCATGGGGATTGTGGGTTTGGTATGAATCCTCAGGTTCAGATCGTGCCTCGAAGTCATCTACATCATGTTGGTTTTGGGGCTCCTCAGTGGGTCACCGTGAGTTTTGGCTCCTTGCCATAAGGAGCTGGGAGATGAGTTTGTGCTGAGGTTCAGAAAGGGGGATGATGTCATATACAGAGGGGACGAATTCGTGACCTCCCATGTATATGTGCTCGAAGTTTTGTTTTGCCTCCTATTCTATGGTGTCAAGAGGAAGGTTGGCTTGAATCTTCACACAGATGTAGTTATACTGTTCTTGTGTGAGGATTACGAAGGTGCGTGCATTAGAGGTCGGGGATGATGCCATGGTGATGTGTGACGGGGCAACGTATGAGCTAGCTAATAAGTGCCGAGTGTGTTTCGGGCTAAGTGTGCAGAGTGTCCGACGTGTGAACACTGAAATTTTTTTCTAAGTGTCCTGCATGTACAGCGTAACCGGGAGAAAATTTAGCTAAGTATGAAATTATTAACCGTAGTCGTACACGGATGGTGATCTCGGGTAAGAGGAAGTTATCTTAGAATTGTTATGTTGTGTGTATTGTATGCCTTAGACAAGGTGATCCATGTTGGTGGTCATTAGTACTTAGACCAGTTTGAAGTAGGTGCGAATCACAGCGAATTCGGCTTTGAAACGGGCCCATTTTGGGTGTTTTTGTTGAAAAAACACTGTAGCGGTACTGTAGCAATACTGTAGCAGCGTAAAAACACTGTAGTAGCGGAAAAACACTGTAGCATACGCTGAGACACTGTAGCTTATGCTGAGACACTGTAGGATATGCTGAGACACTGTAGCTTATGCTAGGACACTGTAGCAGCGTAAAAACACTGTAGCAGCATAGACGCTAGGAATTTGTTAGCAGCGTAGATGCTGGGGTATAGTTTGGTAGCGTAGACGCTGTAGTCTGTTAGCAGCGTAGACGCTGGGGTTTCAGTTTGGTAGCATAGACGCTGTAGTCTGTTAGCAGCGTAGACGCTAGGGTTTCAGTTTGGCAGCGTAGGCGCTGTAGTCTGTTAGCAGCGTACATGCTGGGGTTTCAGTTTGGCAGCGTAGATGTTGTAAGATTTGCAAGCAAGGTTTTAGGTGGGCCCTCCTTCTAGCGCCAAAAACTGTATCGACCGAAATCGTCGGTGCAAGGCTGGAACATTACGAGCACCGAAAGATCTACGAACAAGCACAGTCGACCCTGCCTCCGCTTGGGGGCAAGCTGGAACGGACGAAGGCAGAGTGCCTTCAATGGTCCGCACGCGGATCAAACAAGGACTTCCCCAACGTTTGCCGCTACAACACGTTGGGTTATACATAAACAATGCACATTAAATGTAAACCGTAAACAAGCACGATAATGTAAATGAGCCTGTAAACGTAAACTGAAAAACAAAGAAAACTGCAATAAATCTGGGCAAAATGTAAACTGTTTTGTATTGAGAATTGATTACAAAGTGCACCGGTCCAAACACAGTTGTGGCTTTGACACAAGGCGGGCGAAAGGCCCCGGCGTGTGCAGGAATGACTCGGCCAGTTCGCAAGGTAGGCGGAGCGTAGAGACTGTGTGTATGGTGTACAGGGCTCTCCAGCGTAAGAGGGTTTTTGAGCTCTGGTCTGCAGCGTAAATGTCTCTTGTGCACTCTGGGAGTTTTTTGCCAACCGCTCCTTTCGACCTCGATTTCATGGAAAAATGGGCCTTTTATAGACGGGTTTTACCGGGGAATTCGGGTTGGGAGACACGTGGGCGTATACGCTACATCAGGCCGGATTTAATTTACAAGTGTTAAATTTGCTGACGTATACGCCGAGGCGTATACGTTGTGGGGCGGGCGTATACGTTGGGCGTATACACTGTGGATGCTGAGCGTAGAGGATGCCAGCGTAAGCCAAAAATGTACCCAGCGTATACACATGAAAATGCTTCATTTTAAGGTCAAAAATTGATTTTTGGATGCCCAAGAGCTACTGGGAACCCTGGGGAAGGTTCTGGGGGGTCTGAACGCTCGATTCTGGCACGTTTTGATGCATTTCTGGGGCCCGAAAGTCTGTCTACGCTGGCTGCACCCTGGCGTCTACGCCGGGCGTATAGGAATGGACGACCATCATTCGGATCCCAAAATTCAATTTTCAAGTGCCTGAGACCCGCGGGAAACCTTGGGGAAGGTTCTGGGGGGTTTGGACGCTCGATTCTGGCACGTTTTGATGCATTTCTGGGGCCCGAAAGTCTATCTACGCTGGCCGCACCCTGGCGTCTACGCTGGGTGTACAAGAATGGACGACCATCATTCGGAGCCCAAAATTTGATTTTCAAGTGCCCGCGACCTATTGGGAACCTTGGGGAAGGTTCTGGTGGGTCTGGACGCT
This sequence comes from Gnetum montanum, assembly GCA_015680685.1. Lineage (NCBI taxonomy): Eukaryota > Viridiplantae > Streptophyta > Gnetopsida > Gnetales > Gnetaceae > Gnetum > Gnetum montanum. Next base: position 708,876 of record MNCI01000651.1, on the reverse strand, counting down.
CGATTCTGGCACATTTTGATGCATTTTTGGGGCCCGAAAGTCTATCTATGCTGGCTGCACCCTGGCGTCTACGCCGGGCGTATAGGAATGGACGACCATCATTCGGATCCCAAAATTCAATTTTCAAGTGCCTGAGACCAGCGGGAAACCTTGGGGAAGGTTCTGGGGGGTCTGGACACTTGATTCTGGCACGTTTTGATGCATTTCTGGGGCCCGAAAATCTATCTACGCTGGCCGCACCCTGGCGTCTACGCTGGGCGTATAGGAATGGACGACCATCATTCGGAGCCCAAAATTCAATTTTCAAGTGCCCGAGACCTATTGGGAACCTTGGGGAAGGTTCTGGGGGGTCTGGACGCTCGCTTCTGGCACCTTTTGATGCATTTTTGGGGCCCGAAAGTCTGTCTACGTTGGCTGCACCCTGGCATCTACGCTGGGCGTACAGGAATGGACGACCATCATTCGGAGCCCAAAATTTGATTTTCAAGTGCCCAAGACCTGCTGAGAACCTTGGGGAAGGTTCTGGGGGGTCTGGATGCTCGATTTTGGCACATTTTGATGCATTTCTGGGGCCCGAAAGTCTGTCTACGCTGGCTGCACCCTGGCGTCTACGCTGGGCGTACAGGAATGGACGACCATCATTCGGAGCCCAAAATTCGATTTTCAAGTGCCCGAGACCTGCTAGGAACCTTGGGGAAGGTTTTGGGGGGTCTGGACGCTCGATTCTGGTACGTTTTGATGCATTTCTGGGGCCCGAAAGTCTGTCTACGCTGGCTACACCCTGGCGTCTACGCTGGGCGTACAGGAATGGACGACCATCATTCGGATTCCAAAATTCAATTTTCAAGTGCCTGAGACCTGCTAGGGACCTTGGGGAAGGTCTTGGGGGGTCTAGACACTCCACTTTAGCATGTTTTGATGACTTTTTGAGCCCCGAAAGTTGCTGTACGCTGGGCCTTACGTTGGGCATGTGTAGGCCAGCATACAGGATGCATACTTAGTGAAAACAAAGTATTTTGAGCTCAAGATTTGCCAAGTTTGATGCTAGATGTCATCGTAATCTTCTGTGGGTCCCAGGGAACTTTTACTTACTTTCTTTGACTTTTTTTGATGCTATTTTGAAGCTTTCAAGCTTGGTCATGCTGAGGACCAACATGACTTAGCTTAATTTCTATCTTCAAGTGTTAGCCAAAATTTTTTGTGGTGTTTCAGATGCACAGTTGGGAATTAGAGGCCTTCCTTGAAAATTTCCAAGGAAAATAATTTCAAAAAGATTAATAGGAAGTGCATTCCATGCATCACATATAGTGACACAAGATGCAATTATGTGTAGAAAGTATGAACCATGAAAAGTACATCAATCATAAAATGTAGGTGATGTTCCGATGTGATGAAAATCCAAAGGTGCCTATATGCAATAGTCACAAAATAGGAGGGCACCTAGTGGCTAATAGCTGAACCTAATAGTAGCTCAAATTTATGCATGGAATAGACTGAGAGCCTTACAAGTGCCTACATTGAAGGCATGGATGGGATGGAAAAAATCCATCATCAACTCTCTACTGAACTTGATGACACTAATTGGGGAGAGTTGGAGATCTTTGAAAGTATTAAACAAGAGCCCCTTGAGTTGAAAACTCTATCGACCAATATGGAATATGCTTTTCTAAAGAATGGTAAGCTAGTTATTATCAATGCCAACCTTGCTCCTACATAGAAAAAGAAGCTATTGAAGGTGGTAAAAAAAAGGCCAAAAATCTTTGCTTATATTCTAAACTCACTAAAATTGATACTAGGATATGCTAGCATTGCATCTACAAGGATCCTTCCATTAAACAAAAGAGGTAGTCTTAGTGGTGGTTAAATCCCAAATTAAAGTAGATAGTGAAAGAAGAGATTGAACAACTACTTAAGGTGAGGTTCATCTATCCCATTGTAGATAGTAAGTGGATTAGTTTGCTTGTGATAGTGCCATAGAAAGGAGGCAAATGGAGAGTCTGCATTGACTTTAGGCTGTTGAATATGGCAACATACAAAGATTACTTTTTATTGCCATTTGTGGACCAAGCATTGGATACCATTTCTTGGCATTGCTACTATAGCGTTTTGCATGATTGTAGTGGCTATAACGAAATTTAGATTGCACTAAAAGATTAGGCCAAAACAACATTCATGAGTCCCTGGGGCATTTTCACATATAGAAAGATGACATTCAACTTGTGCAATGCCCTTGCCACATTTTAATGCCTTGTCCTAAGCATCTTTCAACAACATATTGGTAGCAAGATGGAATTCTTCATGGATGACTTCTCCACCTATGGGGCTACATGTGAGTAAGCCTTGGACCATCTTGAGAAAGTATTGAAAGGATGTGTGGAGACAAACCTTAGGCTCAACTAGTAGAAAATCCACCTAATGGTCCAATAAGGCATTGTTGTGGGACATAGAATTTTAGAAAAAGGGATCAAGGTGGACCTTGAAAAAATAATTGTCATTCAAGGAATTACCAGATAACCAGAAATAGTTAAAGCTATGAGGTCATTCCTTAGACATACTAGCTACCACTAGCCCTTCATTGAGAATTTCTCTAAGATTGCCAAATCATTAGTGAAGCTGACAAAGAAGGATGCTTTGTTTGTTTATACCAAGGAATGCAAATATTCATTCCAACAACTCAAGCAAAAGCTCATAGAAACTCCATATCTACGAGTACTTGATTAGTCTAGGTCCTTTCACATTAAGATAGATGCATCTAATTATGCCTTGGGAATCATGCTCGAGCAATTGAATGATCAAAACTATCCTCACTACATCCACTATCTGAGTAGAAGCATTATGGATGTGCAATTGAACTACACCACAACAAAGAAATAACTGATGGTGGTGGTGTTTGCCTTGAAAAGCTTCAGGCACTATGTGCTCGGGTACACGATGTTTGTGCACATTGACCATAGTGTAATCTAGTTCCTAATGAATAAGCCAATGGTGAACCTCGATGTCATACAATGACTAGTGATCTTGTAGGAATTCAATCTCACTATGGTAGATTGAAAGGGAACCAAGAATGTGGTTGCTGACCACTTTTCTTGGTTGTAATGGGACAACAAAGAGGAGTAAATCCCATTGTCAAATCAGTTTCCTAATGAACTCCTCTTTGCCAGTGATATAACTAAATAAATACCCACTGCACCTAATTGGTACAATGACATTCTTACCTACCTGCTCACTCAGAAGATGCCATGGGAGTGGAACAACAAGAAGAAATAATAGTTTGTTCACCAAGTGAAATGCTTCTTGGAAATCAAGAGACATCTTTACAAGGTCTATGCCAATGGCTTAGTTTATTGGTTTGTACCTGATGTTGATCAATTGTGCATTCTCTAAGATGCTCAAGAGGGCACTTATGGGGGCCACTATGCTGGAAGATGCATAGCCATTAAGATCCTCATGGTATTGTATTATTGTCCAACACTTTTCAAGGATGCTCACCACTTTGTCCACTTATGTGAACACTACCAACGTGATGCTGGAATGACTACTTGTATGGAAGAACCTCAGTAGTGGATACAACCACTAGAGCACTTTAATATTTGGGGCATTGACTTATACATTTGATCTTTTCCATGTCAAATGTAAAGGCATACATCATAGTTGTTTTTGACTATTATATGAAATGGGCGAAAGCTACAGCCATCACTGATTGTACATATTCTATGGCTACTCAGTTTACACAACAATATTTTGTAAATAGGTTTGGAGTGCCATGTGCACCTTTTTTTTGATAATGTACTCATTTCATAGGAACTACCACTTAGAAGCTCATGTGACGCTTAGGGGTTGAACACAAATTAACAACACCCTTCCATTCTCAAGCCAACAATTAAGCTGAGGTAATAAATAGGGAGATAATGAAAATACTAACTTGAACCATTAGTAAATATAGAAGGGATTGGAGCACAAAACTCAATGATTCCCTTTGGGCCTACCACTTCACTTGGAAACTTCCTATTAGCTACTCTCCCTATGAGCTTGTGTACAGTAAATTACCAAAACTTCCAATTCAAACAAAGCTTCATAGACTATCAATAGCTTGTGACCTTGATCTTGACCTAAGTCTAGCACAAAAAAAAAAAAGATTAATAAACCTCAACTTGCAAGATGAGAACTGATTGGTGGCATTATCATCTAATGAAGTATACAAGACATTCAAGAAGTAATGACATGACCTTAGAATTAGGAAAGTGAAATTTCAACTAGGAGATTGGATCCTATACTTGAATTCCACACATGTGCAACAAAGAACTAAGTTTAAAATGTTGTGGGAGGGACCTTACATCATCTACAAAACCTTTTCTTTTTGGGCCATGTTAATATACAAACTTGAAAGTCCAAATAAGAAATTATTGGTCAACATGCAACAAATCAAACCTTTCCATGAACCTAAGAGAGCCAGTAATCAAAACACCTTAATGGATGGACATGCGTGCTAAATTTTTTTTTGATCTCCGCCTTCCAACTCTATCATGGGAGAGATGGCCATTCATGTTGATTAATCAAAGTGTCTCATTATTTTTTTTTATTTTTTTTCCATTTTTCACAGTATTTGTTTGACACTATTTTTAGTACATTTTTCTCTTTCTTAAATATGTCATAATTTATTCTATATTTTACTTTATTTGGTTTGGGTTTTTAAAATGCTTTTCTTATGTTTTGTTTTGTTTTTCTTCTTTATTGCTACCAGGACTATAGTTGTTAATTGATGGTGGTTTGTACTATAATGTTATTGCAAATATAGTTGTTGATTGATGGTGGTTTGTACTATAATGTTATTTGATTGTTAATGTTTGGATTGTATCTTTAAATTTTGGTGTTGATATCTAAGACATAGTTTATTTTTCATGAAAATATGCAGTAAGTCCATGTGATCCGCTCATCCAAGAAACTCTATGATGTTCCCTTATTTTAGAAATATGTGGTCCCTTCGTTAATGAAAATTTTAAAGAACTTGTGACCTTGGAAGTTTTCAAACTTGGGAAGGATTAAATGGATAGACAAGGATGTTACTTCAAGGGAATTTGACACTCTTTTTAGTTTCCTACCCTCTTGGGTGCATGTGTGTTTTCATGAATTTCTCACCATTCCACTGTCGACCAATAACATGTAGCTAAGTCTTTGCATGGTGTGGTTCCCATCCAAAAATCCAAAAAGAAAAAATAATAATGGGAATTCAAAGCACACCTCTTAGACAAAATAATGGGCTACAAGCACTAGTTATGGAACTAGAAAGACATGTTACCCATGCCTAAAGGTCCCCTCTAACTAAGGCCCATCTCACTTCCTACTTCTCTTTTATGAATGGTGATTGATCTGTGGGAATATTCTTGTACCTTAATGGGGTGGACTAGACTTAGAGTGTCAATGTGAAGTCACTAAAAATGGTTTGTTTTAATTCAGACTAAGAATGGATATTATTGAGTAATATTAATCACAAAATCCAAGAGAGACTTCATGTGACCATGATACAAGAATCCATTCCACTCTCCACCTTATCCATCTCTACTTTCCATATCTCACCTCACTATATCTTTTCATGTTTTGTTTGATGTATTAGTTTAATGCATCAAAGTTTCCTATTCATTAGGATTTTTTGCATTCAAATCTTTTGTGTTGCATGTTGGTTACATCCAACTGTGTGCTCCTTCAAGGCATTTCTCCATCATTCTCCTAATAAAATTTCCTTTTTTGCAAAATATCTAGCCCTCTTCATTCATCTCATCATGTTCTAGGCTTCTTGGGATTCCTTTGGACTCCAATTTCATGTTAAAACTTCTTATTTATCCCTTATTTCTCAAAGGTAAAAATTCTATTTTTTAGTTGCGTCAAAGAGATCCCATTGACACAAGATAAAAATTCTATAAATAGCACCCAACACTTAGTGAATTTTTGTCATTTTCTCACAACTTTTAAAGCCTAGAACTTTCCAAAGCCCATATATTTCAAACCACTTGTCCAAGTAAACCTTTTTTTCATTCCTATAGCTATTGGAGGTGAGCTCTATGTCATGGGGGCCACTAACCTTAGGTTTTTAACAATTTTTTTTGAATTTTTCTAACTTCCACAAGGTTTAACTAATAAAATAATATTGAAATCACTAATTTATGAAAGTTAAACCCTTTCAATAAACTGTGGTAGACATTAAAATAAAATAATATTAAAATAATTAAACCTTTCATGATCACAACTTAGCCAAGTGTAACTCATCCAAAGAGATAAGGTACTCAAGTGTTATAAAGTTACACACCAAACGCTAATCCTTAATCATGTTGTGATTATAGATGACACCAAGATCTAAGTATCTATGGGAAGGAGGACCATCTCAACCAAGGGACAAGATGCCTAGAACTAGAAGAGACCAACAAGAACAACTTGAGAAGTAGGTAGCTGAAACCCATGCAATAGGACTGCTTTAAGAGGAGCCCAAAGTGGAATTTATCTAACAAATTCCCCAAGAAAAAATAGAGCAATTCCACTAGGATGAGGTACCAAAACTAAGGCCAAGCCTTGAGGTCACGTTGAAGGATGGCTTCCTTAGGCAAATTCAATCTAGGAATATCCAATGTTCAGTTCTCCAAGAATTGAACTTTGGTACCTTCTTAGACTTCTCTCTAGAACATGTCAAAGCCCAACTTCAAAGCTCTCCCATGTGGCCCATCATCACTTCTAGCTGGGAGTGGTACATGGGAGAGACATATCTCTTTTGGAATAATAGGCAACTAGATGCCATTGTGAAGATCAAGGACATTAGTGTGTCCTACTTGGTGGAGGCCATCTTTCAAGCCCTTGATTTGCTTTTGGCTAGAACCAATTTGGTAGAGATCTTGATGCAAGAAGACCTAGAGGTCAAAAAGGAGTGGTGACAATGGTACTATGGAGTGGATTGTAAGGAGTATGGTGTACTCACCATGGTAGAATGTGCCTATTTCAAGATTATGGCCTACCACCTCAATTTAATGATGAGTCCAAGTAAGGTGACAACCTTCTCTACCCGTGCATGTGCTACTCTAAGTAGGAAATTCCTTGTCAACCTCCCATAGTTTATCTATTTAAAGATAAAGAAATGGTTTAGGAAAAATTAGTGTGGAAGGAAGGAACTCTCCTTCTTATGCCTCATTAAAAAATTATGTAAATGGAGACTAATAATTTGCTATTCCAATCACATGCTCTTGTTGGCTCTTGGGTAGAAATGATGATGGGTAAGTTCCTTACCATAACCAAGGAAGAGGAGTAGCCACCACCACCACCCACTCATGAAATAATGTTGGAGGCTTGTGCTACTATGGAGTGCATGTAGAAGCCTTGCGAGCAACTCTTGCAGTAGCAACAAGCAAGTTTGAGTGGTGATCTATCTATCTACCAACCAACCTTAAGCCATATGAACAAGGTAACTCATATTATAAGTTGGTGGAAAACATGACACTAACTTTATCTATCCAAAGAATCTAGGCACTTGTGCACTTAAATCCTAGTGCTTAGGAGGTAATGGTGTTGATTCTTGGACAATAACAATTTCCAAAAATCTTTGGAAATGTCACTACCTTCTCGATGTACCTGGAGGAGAGAGAATGGAAAACTATTTTGGTGATGTAGCATCAAGGATAGAAAAAAAATAGCCAAGGTGGTTGCTAATCAACTAGGTGAAGCCTTGAATATTCCTGTGACATCTGTGCTAGAGAGTGCTATGCTTAGAGATGTGCAAATATTTTCAGGAATGGCCAGCAAGAGATTCAGCATTTCCCAACATGAGGAGTTGCTGAAATGACTTGTGGAAATCCAAAAACTGATTCTAGAAATATTTAACCTTCTAAAGAACATCACGACTACCCAATTGACCCTATTGGAGACAAGGAACAAGTACATCATTGTAGAGACTCAACTTAAAAAAGCTAGAGCTAAGAATCAATGTTTGGCTATGGAAGTTATAGAACTTAGAGCCTACCTCACTGATCCCATAGTACTCAACCAACCTATAACTAGGGATGAAGCTTTTTAGTAGCTTTAGTCCAAACTTCAAAAGGCTGAGTATGCCAAGGAGCTAGCAATCTTTGACCAGTCCTTAGTGAATGCCACTATCTATAACATTCAGAAGGACTTGTTAGAGGTTCATCAAAAGAACATCATTTTGATCAAGAATAATCATTTCTTGATCTAGAAAGAGAAAATGGTTGAATATATGAGATAATATTAGGAGCATATTTCCAATGTGACCATGTATTTGAGGAAGTTGATAGTAGAAAATTGTAATCTCTTAATGGAGGAGGTTCGTGCCCTTCGTCAAAAGTTTGCAATTGAAATCATTTTCTAGAAGAATGAGTCCCCTAAATTCAAAAGGGTCAAAAACCACTATAGGGATCAATTTATCTTGCAAAAGAAAATTAATGAAAAAGAGATCAAACTAGTGAAGGAAAAGGTAAATGAGGCCTTCTCGTAGCTCCAATAAGGAGCTAACATGTGGTAGCCTATCTTTGATGGGATAAACACATACAACAAGGTAGAAATCTACCTCAAGGAGTTGCAAATGAAGGAGATGACAAAATTTATGGAGCTAACTAACATTTATACATAAACTTAGTAATGCTAACTACTGCATGGCCATGGTCAGATTTAGAGAAGAAAGTGGCTAGCTCATACTTGCTATATGAGACCAAGTTCAAGCATCACAAGGAGACCAAGTAGAAACTTGAAATGGTAAACTTTGAACTTGTTTTTCTTAGGTAGCACTTCACTAATCAGAGATCAACAACTAAGAACCTATCTTGAAGGATGAATAACTACTAGGAACTATAGAGCATAGTAAAGGCGTTTGATGTGAAACACAAACAATTTGTAGCCTGATTTGTCAATGTGAAGGAGCTATTTCTTGTAATGCCCTATCCATGGGATATTCGTGCACTAGCCCACATCAATGATGCTATGTGAACCATGTATGATTCCCAAAGTAAGAAGGAGAAGATGAAAGCATTGCTAGATGCTTTCCATCTTTCACCAATAGTTGCAGCTACAACCAAACAACCATAACCATAGCCTCAACCAAAATAGCTATGTGCACTAGAGGTAAGAGAAGGTCCTTCATGACCTTAAGAACCTCCATCACCTAGGACCATTTGATTTTTTTCCTCGTATTCAAGTTATCAAAGGAGTTATGCTATCAATTTTTGTCATGGTGTTTAATTTTGTTATCATGAACACCAAATTTTGTAAAGATTGTAAATCCATATACTTGGGCACTTAGTGCTTGTTTGAGTAAATTTGTGTGTCAATTAGTTAATAATCCCATACCTTTCAAAAATTTTGTAAGAAAGTTATTTCTCCTTTTTTTCACTTGAAGACAAGTTTTCATTTAGTCATGAGGGTATGATGAGTTGTCATAGTTTGCTTGCATCGATGTGATCGCATTGATGCATGGTTTGTAGCATTGATAGATATGCATCAACACAATGTCTAGTCTTACTTATAAATACATGCTAACTAGTCGTATTTATGACATTTTTTCATTAGTTGCTAGTTGAACTCTTGCATTTTTGTCTTCCTAGAGTTGGAATATTTTCTAAGTGCCCGCAATAGGACTGAGAAGTGTACGAATATTTATTCAAGTACTGATGTACCTGAGCATCTTGATGTGAATGGCAATAAAGATGAGCTTTCTTTGTAAACCTTGTAGCACTTGGACTTAGCTTAATGTTTACTTAATGCATTTATTATTGATACATTTTACTTTAATGCATTTAATTAACTAATTAACTTCAAATAATTAATACATGTAACTACGACCATCTCAAGCATACGATTAATGCTTGGTAACCTAGTAGCATTGTAATGTGTTCAAAATGTGTATGGTAGATGGGAATGGATGCTTATGTTAGGATTAGCTAAGCATTAGTTAGTTATTAGATTAATTAAGCATTTAATAACTTATTTTCAACACTTAGATGAATTAAATGAAAAACATAAAAATGATAAAAATCATATGCCTTAATCTTCATAAGTGAAACTAAGAAGACAACGATCATGTCTGTTAGACTCACTACCTAGTCCCAGTGTACTTAGATAGCTAAAGTGTACGAAATTCGATTGGATCACTTAGTGAACACTAGTGATTCATATGGTTGAACGTAGGAACTGCTCTTTGCTCATTAGAAGTTCTATAGATGAATCTTGTTTGAACTACCCTATTGGTAATGTTCGCTATAGGATTAAATAAGATTGACCTTACTCCTCTTTAGTAGGTAATTATTCTCCTCATCCATCTTGGTCTCTTATCTCTAGGGTATGATGATCCTCTATCTTTAGGGACTCTTTTTGGTGGCATCTATAATCACAGAGAACTTTGATTATCTAAAAATTCAAAAAAAATCCTACTTGGTCATAGCCTCTCATTAGATTTTAGGTTTTCTCAAAATTGTAAAATATAGTCAATTTTATTTTTAATTAGGACTACAACATCAAAATTTTATCAATCTTAAAAAATGCTTCAATTTTGAAAAAACCATAATTTCAAGAGTTTTCCAAAATCTAAAAATGTTTGCAAGATTAATAATCCTATCACTTAACTTAGACTTATTAGCTATGAATTAAAAAACATTCCTAGGAGAAAGGTCTTAGGTTTATTAGCTAAATTTGATTCAAAGTTTGAAAACTTTATTCCTAGAAATAATAATAAAATCATCATCTGTATTGTATTTCTACAATCTAAATGTTAGCAAAAAATTTTCAAAATCTTTGCAAATGTTTTCTTGATGACAGAGAAGCTCACTCTGGAAGCTTAAGGATTCAAATAGAATTGAAATCAGGTTTGGCATATGAAAGATATGGCTTCTGGAAATTATTCTAGCAACAAAATGACATGAACACCTTTTGTGTTTTGAAAAACATGAATTTTTTTTCTAATAATTAGCAACTATATATGGTGTTTTATATCAATAATATTGTATATATAGTATCATAGATGTGATATCATGTGTATAATATTACCATTGAAAAATTCAAAATTTTTACTTGATCTTGGAAAAAAAATGAATAATTTTGGATGCCTAGGATGTCTTAAGATTATCTGAAGGGTATCTAGTCAAAGAATGATGATTAGGTTTATTGAAATTTCCCATGGAATATAAAAAAATAACAAGAGTTAATATGCTTGAGCAAGGTAAAATAGATATGACTAATAACTAGTGATGTGAAAATGATTAAGTATATGACTCAGGGTAAGATCAATGAATAGTATGGAATGTGATATAACATCTTGGAATATGCAAGATGAGATCAAATTTTCTATTAGACACAAGAGTTATATAAGTGGATCCTCTTCAAAGCAGGCTCATACCCCTAATGCTCTTGTATAACCACTCATACAAATGTTCATAGGAACTTAAGAAATTGAATGTAGGTCATACCTATCTTTCAATACACACTTGTAAAAATTACCCCATCAAGATAATAATACTATACTATATAAAATTATTAAACTATAATTATATATGCCAATGATGTGAAATTGTAAAAGAATTGAAACACCACCAAATTTGGGCCACCGCATCTCAACTGCAAATTTGTCTAAGTGTCAACACAAGGCAAATTTTTCTAAGTGTTGGCCCTACACTCTTCACTATTGGGACTATGTTCCAAAGTGTAGACAGCGTAGTCTACAATACAAGACCAGATTTGTAAGATTTTTCTAAGTGTCAATAGTAGCTACAAATTTTTCTAAGTGCTAAGACTACAGTTCCCATTGCTAGGACTATGCTTGAGAGCGTAGCCAATGTAGTCTATACACAAATGGCCAATTTTGCAAACTTTCCTAAGTGTCAAGCTAGTGGCTCTAGAGCATGCTTGGGATTGAAGAAACAATTTGGCAAATTTTCTAACTACTAGACTAGACTCCCTAATATGCTCTAGAGTGTAGTCAGCATAGTCTACACGAAGACACCAACTTTGTAAAATTTTTCTAACTATTGAGACTACGCTCCCTACTATTAGGACTACACTCTAGAGCGTAGTCAATGTAGTCAGCATGAAAGTGCATTTTTTGCAAAATTTGTCTAATTATTGAGACTATTCTCTAGAACATAGTCAACATAGTAATGTAGAATAGCCTTTAGAAGCCCCCAAAACATAGCACCAGCATCCACATCAACTCCGACACACCTCCAACAAGCAAGATCAGCAACTTGTATTTCTTTTGCATTCCCCATTTGTCCCAAAATTGTACCTACACTTGACACAACTTAAGAGAGTGGAAAACATAGTCCCAGAGTGTAGTCTCCAAAATTACACTATTTTGCAGTGTTTTCAGGTACATTGTGATTTGTTCAACACTTGTACATGTAATTTGGTAGTGTAGTCATAGTCTGGTAGTCTCGTGAAGTCTATTCGAGCACACCAACAAAACACATCTACTTCAATGAAGAGTGTAGTTGGGTGTAGCATAGTCCCAACTATCCCACTACCACATGATGCCCAATCTGCAATCTACAACAACCCTAGCCTTATAAATACCCTAGTGCTCTACATTTTAAGGGTTGAAAACTTTCACATTCAATTGGCATTTTGGAATTTCATTAGCAAACTCATTAGAGCATCTTGGCAAGAGCAGCTTGAGGTGAGAGTTAGCACACTAGCAGGCACCTTTGCACATCATCGTAGACCATTATAGCCCATGAGACACCATGGTGGCCAACCTGGCAGGCATGGACTCCATGATGGACATTAATTTTTATAGCCTAAACATATTGAGATTGTGACTACACAACCTACTATGCCTATTTATACACCGCATACCTCCTCACCTTTCTGGTAGTTAACTATGCTCTCCCCATTTGGGGTGGTGCTACTTTCTTTCTCACTCTCTCCCTATGCACTTTTTAGCATTTTATTCACATTCTAGCATTTTACTTGTATTATTTATTATTTTTGCACATAATCACACATTGGCACCCTTGTTTCGGGGGGAAACCTTTGATTACGCTCATCCCCGTTGACACCATAGATGCTGCAAACATCATGAGAGCACTTAACAATGTTTTGACATTACATCTCATAAGTCCCAGTTTGATCGACAAGACCATTATAGACATCATATCTCTGCCTCTAGTAGGCCTTCACATGGATGCGGGCTCAAAGCTGTGTGCCCTTAAACCTCTGAGTGTTTTCATTCTAGCCATCAATGTTTTTTGTTGCTACAGTGTTCTGGCACTAGAAGGAGGGCCAGTGCCATTTCATTCTATAGTCTTCACTAGCCATTGTCTTGTGTGTTCTGTCCACCATTGTTACTAGCCCCAGGCTAGTGTAGACTTGACACCCCTGTGGACCTACCATGGTAGTAGTTGGATCTGAGGCTAGCATAGGAGTTGTCTACAAGCTGGTTGGTGTAGACTGGACCCCATTTTTGGTTCCCTTGGAACCCTACTTGACAACTCTAGAGCATACGCTTTACACTTGGCTAAATTCTGGGTACTCAAGGGAACATAGTTGGCTCTCAACGTAGAGAGCATAGTTGGCTCTTAGCATAGTGAACATAGTTCCAGAGTTAGCCATTTTCAGCAGCTTCTACAGTTAGCTGTTCTTCATAGTTTTTTACACTTAGTCATTTTCCTACATGTTTCACACTTAGCTATTTTTTCATAGTTTTTACACTTAAGCTATTTTCATCACTATTTCCAGAGTTAGCCATTTTTTCTTTTTGTTGCAATCAGTAGCCTTTGCATTTTTCCTTTGTATCATGAACCTTGAGAAGCCTTTGACCTCCATTCCAAGCACACTTTTGGTCATACCCATCTAATAGGAAAACTAGGTTGACCACACCACCAATCCTACCATGGTGGAGTAAAGGCAATCCCTTAGGTTGTGTAGCCTACCTCCCGAGTACACAACACTAAACAATGAGCAGTATAACTTCATTTGCACAAAGCTTTAGGTGGGTCTATTCATAGATCACCAAGACATGAAGGCCAAATGAAGTTATGAGCTCATACACCAAAATAGACGAGAGTACTTCCCCTTTGTGGTTGAATTCATTCCACTCACTGAGCCCAATTAGTGGATGCTCATCGAGCTCATCCGAATGAATGAGCATGAGGTAGGGATAGACTATGAGGAACCCCTGCAAGAGGAGTAGGATGAGTTTGAGGCTTGTTCAAAGCATGAGGACTCATTCCATACCTTTTTCCAATGGACAATCTCTATGATCATTCCTTCATAGTCCTACCCATTTGTCTTCTTGGAGATAATGATAGCCTCGATGTTACCTCCTAGGTCAACACCTATGGTGGCAACTCACCAAACCCAACACATGTATCAAGATGTAGTACCTCCCTTCAATGTGCCTTTTGTGATGTAGCCACTACCTATTCGATCCTCTTTCTTGACAAGTGTCATGCCTACACAACCTTATATGCACATCATACACCTATCTCAGCACCAAACGACTTAGGCATCACACAACATGCTTATTTTTTGGCAGTCTTTGCAATGGCCAAAACCACAAATGCAAGGTGGACCCTAGCCATTGTGCCCATGGCATAGCCTATGCAACAAATGACCCATGTGGTTCCACAACTTGTAGCTAGGTCGTGGAATACATAACCGACAAAATGAGCAGGACAATTGACATAGCCCTCCACAACATCCCTGAGCTTAGATCAAACATTCCAACTCATTCAAAGCTTAATAGAGGAGGTTAAGTTCCTTAAGGCCGCATCCTCTAAAATGGTTCATGTGATGGATTTCTACCAGGATGACCCAATCAGTCATGTGGTTTCACCACTAACCCTGCCTACTGGTGTCCCACTACCCCAATTCACTAAATACAATGGTGAAGGGGACCCCAATGCTCATTTGGTAACCTTTTGATCTGAATGCCCATTACTGCAAGCATGGCTACATGCAATCATACATGTGTTTGTCATGTCCTTAACTGGCAAGGCATTGGATTGGTACCACACACTTCCCAAGGCCTCCATTTCCTCTTTGGAGGATTTTCTTAGTCAATTCATCATACACTTCAAGTATAACTTGAATCCTGAAGCAACCTTGGAATAGCTCATGCAGATTAAGTAGGATCACCTAAAGCCCATGTAGAAATTCATATAACACTAGATTGCATTGATCAATGAAATTTGTGAGGCCATTGCTAAAACAAACCTGTTGGCAATCTTCAAGGATGCAGTGAATGACTTCATTAAGTCAAAACTATACTATTTAGCCCCACAATCCTTGAGTTAAGCATTTGCTAAAACTAAGAGCATTCAGGATGCAACGAAGGCTAGCAAAGACTTAACCTACATGGCCTATAGGAACTTGCATGCTAAAAATGATAAGAATAAGGGCAAACAAGTAATGACTATGGCAATGATGGCCAATGAGGCCAAGCCAACCAATGCCAAACCAATGGCTAGGCAACCCAGGGCTCCAACTAGCAACAAGGATTTTGGCCCTAACACTATGACAAGCAACCAACTTGCATCATCTGCAGCCATGGCACAAGTTGTCCCAAGGCTAAACTTTGAGCACAAGGATCACTTAAAATACACACTGTTGCCACTCAAGCTATCAAAACTCCTAGACCAATTACTCAAGGTTAGAAGAATCTAGTACAAGCAAATGTTTGAGGATGCTCGCAAATGACATGATAAATATTGTGAGCTCCTTAGGAATCCCTCGGTTGTAGCATCAAATGAGCCTCTGGGTCCTAAAAATTTTAGGCTAGACCGGTTTTTCCACTATCATCAATTGCCTAGACATGACAAAAACTTCTGCATGGCTTTACAAGATGATATTCAACACATGATTGATAGAGGTGAGTTGGTTCTTGATGCCACTAGCCTAGTTTGCCCTCAAAACTAATCAATGAGGGTCTATAAGGACCCTCTAAATGTAGGTAGTGTAGGGTATACCATCAACGTTATTAGCATTGATGAAAACCTAGAACCAATGTAGGAACCATTCATGGTTTGTGTGTCCTTTAGTAGTGCTAGGGCCCCCTCAAAATCCACTAGTTTGAGGATCCCTTTTGTTGTTAGAGCACCACCTCAAGCACCCACAATGCCCTTTGTGGTCAAGGTTCCACATGTTGTAGCTGCAACAACCCAATCACCCTCTATCGTTAGGGTACCACAATGTGTGGACTTCTCACCTACCCAAAGTTTGGTGGTGGGCCACATATTAGTCCTCACCTACTCAAAGTTAGGGATCATCTTGCAAGCAACCGTAATAGGAAATCTAGGTGGTAACCCAAGAGGCCTAACGAGTGCCTCGCCAACAAAATGCTTAGGTAGCACCCGGAGCAAAGAGAGCTAGGCCCACCAAAGCCAGTCCCCTTGTCCTCCATCTCCATCGCCATATCAACTGAGGAGGCCACCACAAAAAACCAACAACCAAGCACTGAGGCTTCTAAGTAAGTAAGGTAAGACAAGCCCAAATCCCCTCCATGAGAGATTCATCTCTTGGATTGCATAGAGGAGATGAAGGTCAACAAAATGGTAGATAGTAGCAAAGACTTTCTAGACACATTGGCCTAAGTGAAATAGGCTCTAAAGCAAAAGCACACTACATTGAGCCTATATGACCTGATCATGACCTTTTTCACCCACTATGAAGTGTTGGTCTACATGTTTACCTCTGTCCCTATTACAAAGGACATCCTAGTAGATGAACAATCCATCCATGCTGTGATGCTACCTTTTGCACCAGAGGAATCAAGTTCAATGCCCCTGGCATTCCATGATGAGGTGATCAAGGTTAACCTTGAGAAGGGTTTGGTCATCACTGTGCCAATGTTCATCATAATTCATGTTGGGCAATGCAGAATCTATAGGGCGCATGTTGATGATGGGGCAATAATGAACTTCATGCCATACACCATTGTTGATAAGCTAGATCTTGCTAACTAGATTAAACCCACAAAAACAACATGCCTGAAATCTTTCAATGGGTCATGCGTTGTCGTTCGGGGAACTATCACGATAGCCTTCGTGGCAAGGGAATAATTCCCCGCCACTGCAAAATTCATCATAATTGAGGACATGCTAGGCTTCAACCTAATCTTAGGTAGGCCTTGGCTGGCCCAACTACAGGTTGTCTTTTCTTCAATTCACCAAGAAATCCACCTTCCATACAAAGGTGGTGAGGTTATCATTTATGGTGACAATGCAGCCCCTTTGGCCATTAGCAACATAGACATAGAATAAGGGTCAGAGGTGTAGTTCCCCAATGATGCATCTTCCATAAAGGACAAGGGTGAAACATGTGAGGTAGGCTAACTTGAGGAACCAAGGGAAGCCAAAAACCTCTTAGAGAATGCTTTGTGGGTAGAATTGCCCTTTGACATAGCTGAAGAAGGTTAACACAAGTACCGCATAGTATTGTCTAGGCTCTATGTGCCCCCTAACCCACACTAGGTTAGGAAGCAATTGTGCAACTAAGGCATCCCCTTAGTTCAATGTGCACTAGGTGCCCACCTGCCCCTCACTTTTGCATACCTCACTTTCTTGCATCTTGTTTTTGCATTTACATTTAGCTTGACTATTTACATTTTGCATTGTTTGCTTTATTACAAATTTATTTCTTTTGTTTGTGCATTTTTTCTTAGTTTACATCTTTACTTATTTAGTTTACTCTTTGGCAATTATTAGCCTACACATGAAAAACATAAAAATAATAAAAATTAAAGCTACAAAAACTATGGCCCAAAAAGGCCTTACACTAGTGCATGGCTTGAAAAGGCCTTAAACTAGCACATGGCTCGCCATGGCTCTAAACTGGCATCACATAGCCCACCATGGCCTAAAACTAGTAACACTTTTCCTTCCATCACATGGTAAAAAATGGCCTTAAACTACCACTGGGACCCAAAATGGCCTAAAACTACCGACATATGCTATCAACACATGTGGCCCAGAATGGCCTAAAACTATCATCGTGGCCTACAATGGCCTAGAACTAGCGTCGTCCTTTCCACCATGGCTATAAACTAGCATCAGGCTCATAATGGTCTAGTTGCATTAATTCATTGTGTTACTTGCATCAAATACATAGCAAATAAATGCAAAAGTCTACACACCATATACATCATATAGTAAAACGATCATTATGTCTCACATCAATAATAGTACATAACATGAGCATCAACACTAGGTAGCAAAAAATGCACAAAAATACAAAAATGCCCAACAGTAAGGCTACATCAAAACATGCTCAATTTGTGGTACTAGGTGGAGGTGGAGGTCCTTCTACCCTTGTTGCACTGCTAGGGCCTGCAACATTGCCTGGTGCCTGCTGCCACACAACAACAACAAAAAAAAAAACCAATAAGCCAATGTACAATATGCAAAATAAAATGAAAAGCATAAAAACAACACAAAAACTAGCTTGAGAGGGTCTTGCATCGATCATGTTTGGAGGAAAAATATCAAGGCCCTCCTCTAGGCGTTGGAGGATTTTGGCCTCAGATAGTTGCATCCAGTCCTCTTGGCCAAAGTCAATCCTTGTAAGGGTCTTGCCTTTGTCCACAGTGGTCCATGTGGGTGATTCCATGGAAAATGTAGTATACAAAGCCTTTCCTAAGGATGTTACAATGTTCCTCTCTAAAGAGCCACTTACCATGGTCTGATGAGCGAACAACTCATAGGCTTGTCTCTCACCAGATGCCTGAAGGAACATCTCAAGGTAGCGACGTTCGATGGACTCCTTGTGCCACTTAAGGTATGCGTCTTTCTCACACTTGTAGTGGTGCTTGTGATTCTTTTGGATCTTCCCCCACATGTACACCTTAGTGCTATAGTTTTTTTAGTCCTAGTTCTTTTGGATGAGTAGATCCATCTATAATCGCTACTCGATAATCTCTCAGGTGGCCTCATTTTTATCCCAAATGGATAAAAAATACCTAGCATAATCTATCCCTACATTTTTCCAGGTATTATCTTGCTATGACCAAGTCACCAAAAAGTCATATCGAGATTGAAAGTCTTGATCTTTGTGTCTTGACTCATCATCCTATCATAAAGCTCATGAACATGCTTGCATAGGTGCTCATTCAAGCACTTATAGACCCACAACACTTTCTTACAAGAAAGTGTGCATTTTCTCATTGCCTCATATACACAACCAGGTACTTGCTCCACCTCAAGAGGGAACTCAGAGATAGCATCCACTTTGGCCACCCTACTCGGATCCCAGCAAATCTTAGAACCTATTGGCATATAACAAGCAAATCAATTTTAGTCACAAACTAAGCATTCAATTAGTAAGCAACATAAGCAAAGCAACATCATGCACATACCAAGCTTAGGATCTGCCTATTGTAGGTAGTCAACCATGTCCTCCACAAGGCCTTCCATAAAGGCAAACTTGTCAGGAATTTCTAGCCACGGCTTCAGGCAATAGGTAGATGTCTAACCACTAGCAGGTACATTTGAGGTTGGGACATAACAATGCACTTAGCAACAACTGAATAGCCAAAGATGCTAGAGAAAAATAGCAACAATAGATAGCAATCTAAGGCACTTACTTAGCAGATCCTCAAGTGTGAGAGCATCTGGGTCATCTAGCTACATGCCATCAAAGAGGCTATCAAAATCACCCTTGTTGGGGTGGAATAGCCCCTCTTCCTCCAACTATTGGAGGATCTCTGGGGCATTGTGCAACTTTTCTCTATGCACTTCCCCCTCCTTAGCTTGAGGAGGGGCCTCCTCTACTACTATCGTTGCTTCTCTAAAATCCCTCTCTCCTAATTTTTATAATTTACAAACATAACACATTAGTACATATTAGTACATATTAGCGCATTAATATAACATAGCAAAAACATAAAAATATAAACATGAAAAATACAAAAAATGGATGCATCTAATAAAGCACATATTCTAACCTACAACCTCTATGTGTAAGTTGTGAAGCTTGAGGTGGATTTTCTTGCCACTTACCTTTTCAACCTTAAGAGCAACCTCCTCTGTGGGGTGTGGCCTCTTAATCTTTTCCTTGGACTCTCCCACCATCTCTGCGATATAACAATTAGACTTGTTCACATCCCTAATGCCAATTAGGGACCCTCACCTACGTTGTCACACAAATAGTGTGATCACTCAAAAAGACCTTTGGCTGTTATTGAATATGACTCATCGATCCCCTTTGGGGGGGTCCTGCGCATGAGTGGTTGTGAACATATGCTTAACCCAAGGCTTCAATAGCTACTCAAAATTTTTTACTACCCATAACCCTCTATCATGTACAACTAGAAGCTCTACGAACCTTTGCAAATTCCCTATGAAGAATGTGAAGTGTACATGAGACCTCGCATGGAGGTTGAAGCATAGCCTAGTGACCTCTACATGTAAACCGGTGGTGATGTAGGAGGCCTAGTTGAACCTCATGCCCTCCTACAGTACCTCCTTCATCACCTATGCTTGCTCAAGTCTAATGATTTTTCCTTGGAAGAGTAACTTCAGGAAGGCATAGACATAGAAAAGAGGGTAGAGCTCCCAGACCTTAGGCACAAGCATGTATTTAATTAGGATGCTCTTGTGAGATTGGGTGACTTCCAACCAGTCCTCGATCTCTTCATTATGGTCCACCACCCTGTTGGCCTTGTCAACAACCAATGGGCCATCAGTGGGAAGACCAAAGAGGTTAACAAAGAAGGTCTCGCTAAAGTCCAAAACTATCCTCACACCACATACTTAGCTGATGAAATGGTGGACATTGCTGCTGAAGGAGTCTATGATGGTGACCATTTCAACCACTAGAATGCTTGGGCTAAGGGCCAAGAATAGGTCCATCAACCCAACACATGTGAGCCTACTGGTTAGTACCTTTGAGGCCTGGTGGCATAACTAATGCTGTGCACCCTCCACATCACCATATTTCATGATGAGGATGGCCTCAATGTAGCCTATGGTGACCACCATCACCTCGTCTGAAGCAACCACCATTGCAATGAAGGAAAAAAGCAACATTAACACCATGCAAGTGCAAATTAATAAGCACATGTGAGCAAGCACAAGAACTAAATAGTAAATGCTTATGTGGTACAAATGGAGTGTAGGATGTAGGTGGTGGTGCAAGAATCTCCTTGATATTGATCTCACCAGTAGCCCACTCCTCATCAAGCCAGTCATGGATTTTACATCGCTCATATACCCTTGGGTACCAAGTAGGTAGAGGACCTCAGATCACATCCCAACTACTCAAGCATAGCCTCCTAAACATTTGAAGTAGAGGAAAATACCTCTAGGGCAATACGAGTCAAGGTAAGAGCATCCCTCACATTGTGGAGACCCTGCTCATCAACTCTAAATCTAGCAACAAGCATGAGAAATTAGTAACCTAGCATGAACCAATACCAAAGAACACACTGCAAAAGCTATAAGAGCACTTACCCTTCAATGTTGTATACCATTCTAGGTAGGTTCTAGAACAAAGTGTGCATACATAGAGTAATAAGAGGATGTTGCTCTTGTTGTAGTTTGCAAGCTTAGCAATGTTACAGTTTGCAAGTTTAGCACTTTTTGCATGGTTAGCATTGGTAGAATTGTTGCATTTTGCAAGTTTAGCATTAAGTATACTTTATAAATTTTTCCAAAATTTGTCTAAATCTAGATAGTGTAGCCTAAAAAGTTACAAATATTTTCTAATTCTGGACTACCTTTGGATCACCCTAACTACACTCTAGAAAACTGGAGAGCATAGTTCTAGATTACAAAAAAATTCTAACTTCCAACTACGCTCTCCACAAGGCATAGTTACAAAAAAAAGCTAACTATTGGGTAGATGCCATTTTGACAAACACTTGGCATCAATTGCACCTTCAAACAGGAGCATAGTCTTGGCCATGGTTAGTGAGAATCGAGGTTTGGCTATCGCCCCAACACTCTCTCCACTACACAATGCCCTGCTGTGGCAACGTGCATCACCTATCACTTTCTTTACCCCACCACACCCTGAGTGCCCTACATCCTCCATTGTTGTGAGGAGAAGAGCATGCTAGGCACCTACCATGCTGACCATCCTTGCAACTATCTCACCTAACATCTACCTCAACCATAGTCCCTGTGACCATGCTGCCCACAATGATGACACTGCCTTGTATGATGCCTTTACCCTACTCCACTGCTACACTAGAATTTTGTCAAAAATCCAAAAATGAAAAAGTAATAGTAAAAACGTGCCCTTAGTGTTATGCCTAGCCCCTATAGCCACATAGCCATGTTGCAGGGTGTAACACCCCTACAGCCATTGTTGCCCTCAACTTGCCTAACTCTTGCCTACATTTTCTTTTCCTTAGAAAAGAAGAAATTTCATGGAAAAACCCTTGTCATCCCCTGGCTCTACAAAAATCTACCCTCAACTGCCACTTCCCTATGTTAAAAAACCATAAAAATCTTGAACAAAAGAAATTTCTCAGAACCTTTCCTCTAGGTGGTTCGAGTTGACTTGCATTAGTTGGTCCAAGCTAGTCTTTGGCTTCAAGTTGTATTTGGAGCATGTTATGAATTGACTAAAGAGGTCCTCCAAAGAGGAGATAGAGCTTCTAGGTAGTGCATGATACCAATCTAATGCTTTTCTAGTCAGTGACATGGTGAACAAGCACATGATGGCATGTAGCCATGCTTGCAACAATAGGCACTTTGACCTAATGTGACTAGATGCACATTAGGGTTTCCTTCACCATTGTATTTGGTGAATTGAGGTAGTGAGACTCTAGCTAGAAGAGTTAGAGGTGGAACCACAAGACTTATAGGGTCGTCTTGGTAGAAGTCCACCACTTTAATAGTTTCGGAGGAGGCGACTTTGAGTTGCTTCACCTCTTTTGTCAAGCTTTGGATCATTTGAAATGCTTGGTTTAATCTTTAAGATGTTCCAAATGGCTTTGTTGATTGTGTTACCTACTATTGGACTAGCTGTGTGGTCCATGTCCTAGTTGCAAGTTGCAAAATTGTGCAATGCATTGATGCATTGGTTGTGTTATAAGTATGGTGATTGGAACAAGCAATGCACATGGGGGTTGGGCTAACATCGAGGGCAGCAACGAAATAGGCAAGACATAGGATGCTTTAGTCATTTGCGGCCTAGAGACAGGCCCTATGTGGACATTCGATTAAGCTAATACAATTACTATGAGTAGAGATCACTGAATGGGTTATGATGATGCCATGAAAGGCAAGTCAAGGGAAGCCATTGTATCATAATGTGTGTGTTGTGTCTGATGCATTACTATTACAAGAGTTAACCTAGGCTTGGCAAAGTGGGAAGGTGATGTTGGTGCTATGACCATTGCAAAGAGAACGGGTGAACTAGATCAAGGAGGAGCTAGAATAGGGATCACTCATTAGAAGATGATGTGGAAGAAGCCCTCATGCTTAGAGTGAGCTTTGAACTCATCCTTTTCCTCCTGTTGGGGGTCCTTGTAGTCCATTCCTACATTGTTCTCTCTTGCTTGGATGAGCTAGGCTAACAGTTGATGGTAGGGCTTTGTGAGTGGGATGATATAAAATGAGGAGGGGATATACTCCCAAATATCCCAATGGATTAGCTCATGATTTCATTTTTCCTCCATGTAAGGGTAGTCTAAAGATAACCGTGCTTGAATCTTCATGTATATGAAGTTGTACTGCTCATTGCTTAGCATCGTGTATTCTAGATCTTGACCATGTAACCTAAGGCATTGCCTTGGTCTTGCCATTATGGGATTCCTGGGGTTGTCAATCTTCATCTCCTATTAGGTGGACAAGATGTTGAGTGTGTTTGAGATTGACATTAAAGGTTGATCTAGGTTCATGGTCATAGATCGAGTTGTAAGAGTCAATTGCAAGGGTTACTAGTCACGAAACACTATGGACTACACTGAAACTAACCCTATTCTAGCTAACACCACTAATTATGTTGACTATGCTCTCCATGCCAAAGAGCGAACTACGCTAACTATCCTCTCCACATCGAAGAGTTGACTATGTTAGCTATGCTAAAAATGACTACGCTCCAGCTGAAAATGACAAATTTTTAGTAGATTCTAGGAATGCGTGTGATTTGCATTGTTATGCAAGGTCCTGAGGGGACCAACTATGGGGTCCAATCTACATTGATAGGTTTGTAGATAATGGCTATGTTGGCCTAAGATCTAGCTACTATTGCGCATGCAGTAGGTCCACAAGGGTGTTATGGTCTATGTTGGCCCAAATCCAGCCACTACAATGTAGAGAGCATACAAAATAACCTAAATAGAGTTTGAAAATGTGGTTCAACCCTATTTCTAGTGCCAACAAACTATAATGATTGAAAATGTTGATGGTTGGAACATTGAGGTCCACATGTGAACAACCTAACCTTAAATTCGCACGAGGGCTTGCTAAAGGTAGACACGAGGCACCCTAAACAATTTGGCTAATCGAATAAGGACTTATTGAATGCAATGATGGTGTAGTGTGGTTATTTGTGGTGCTAATGCAAGATGGTGCTAAGGGTGTAGGTAATGTTTGCAATGTTTTTGATGTCAATGTGGTCGAGCATAGTTACAGGCACCCAAGGGGGTGAGTGTAGTTAAGGGTTTCAATGATGTAGACAATGTCAACGTGTGAGGACCATCACCTGAGCATAGTTCAAGCATGTCTACATATTAAAAATAGTAAAAATGCAAATAAAGTGTAGAAAATGCAAATAAATGGAGAGAATGAAGTGGACTACCACCCCAAATTGGGTTTAGTGTAGTTAACACCAAGAGGGGATTAGAGGCACATGGTATACAATAGGCATAGGTAGATAGCATAGTCACAGTCCCTTGGTTGTCTAGCCATGAAGACTAGTCTTCTATCGAGATGTATGTGTCTACTAAGTTTGTTGTTGTGATGTACTACTAAATGCGGTGTTTTATTGGTGGTCTACCACTTTTCCTATTCACTCATTTTCCAATGTGCCCTTGATTTTCATATGAGGTCCCCCCTTACTACATTGAAGACATAGGTATTTATAGGATTAGGGTTAGTGGGAAATGCAGGATGGTTGCCATGGGGTAGATGGGATAGCTGGGACTATGCTTAGCATAGTTACTGTTCATGTGGTGTGCTGATGGGGTTGATGGTATTACACTTTGTTGTGCTCTACTAGACTCTGTGGGATTGTGAGATTGTGACTATGTTGCCAATTGCATGTGTGTGTATCAAGAGGACTGTGAGGTACCTAGAAAATGACACTCAAAGACTACACTCTCCATGCTCTTGCATAGGATCAAGTGTAGTTACAATTTTTGGATAAAAGGGAATACAAAAAGCAAGTATTTTGTCGACTATGATTTCTGAAGATGAGTTGGCTACACTCTGGACCTAAGCTGAGCATCGTTGCTACACTATGGAGGCCACTGGAAACTATCCTTGCTGACTACAATCTTCTAAAAGGTGACTACACTCTAGGCTGGGGGAGAGCATAGTCTCATTGCTAGTGGAATCTGTGAGGAAAATGGATTTTTTGTAGACTATTCCTTCCCTAGGAGGCTAACTACAC
The DNA here is from genome assembly GCA_015680685.1 of Gnetum montanum. NCBI lineage: Eukaryota > Viridiplantae > Streptophyta > Gnetopsida > Gnetales > Gnetaceae > Gnetum > Gnetum montanum. The sequence continues at coordinate 683,340 of MNCI01000651.1, read as the reverse complement.
TCCCAACTAGGGGTGAGCATAATCTCGACACTTGACAAAATTTGTGAAGCTAATCTCCTGCTGACTATGCTCTCCATTAGAGGCTGACTACACTCTCAACTAGGGTCAAGAATTATCTTAACACTTAGCAAAATTTGAGAAAACCTACCTTCTACTGACTACACTCTCCACAGCTACATTGTCTATGCTCTAGAATAGTATTCTTAGGGGAGAGCATAGTATCAACACTTAGGCAAAATTTCAAGATTTTACCCTCCAACTGACTACATGTAAGAAGACTATGCTCTCTACGTTCTGCAAAGGGGTTGAGCGTAGTTCCCACTTTTTCCAAAATTTGTAGCCAGGATGCCATAGTCTAAATTTGGTGGTGTTTCAACCATAGAGATACATAAAACTCTTATGCAATCTCTATCCCAACTCTTAAGCCATTCTCCATGCCACAAAACATGAATACACAAAATTATATTTATTAATTACAAGATAAGAACCCTAGGAAAATATTTTCCATAACTAACTAGGAGATTCATAGCTAATTCCATTCATGTTCTCATCTTTCATTTCTATTTTCCAACTTGGAACTTTCCTTAGTCATACAAAATGTCTAAAAGTTTGGTAGGACGTCTTCCCATCAATCCTAACGCTTAGAAAAGATGTCTCTTATTGGCCTAAGACATCTCCTATTGATGAAAGATGTCTCCTCTTGAAGCTAGACATCTTCCTAGAGACATGTCCTATCTAGGATAGATGTCTTCCAAGAGATGTCTCTAACTAGAACAAGACATCTCCACTCTAAACAATATGTTTCTTGTCACATTTTAGCTCTTGGTCCAAATGTCTCCTAGGTTTCCAAGATGTCTTGCTAGCTTCTTGAACTTATAATTGACCATCTATATGAATGGAAAAGAGGCTTGGAAGAGGTGTCCCTACACTAAGAAAAATGCTCTCCCACTCTCTCAAGCTCACGTAATGACAAATGTCACTCTTTTACTTTCCTTAGGATTTATTTGAACCTTTTATAATGTTTGGAATGATTGTTGGACTTTCTCAATGGTTGGTCTTCCTTTAAAATATTTAACACTATTCAAATAATAAAATTTTTCTAGACTTTAAGTGACTGTGGCTTGTAGGTCCTTATAATTGTCAAACTATAACTATATTGTAATTAGTATCTTATCACATTAGTAAACTTTGATTCTTTATCATCATTGTTTCTCTTTTTATTGTGATCTACAATGGCCACAATCTTAGATTGCAACCTCACTACAATTTGTAGGAGCTTACAATACATTATTAGATATTAAAAATTATTAATTTCAATACAAATCTCAAACTACACCAAATTGCAACTCATAGTTACTCATAGTGAGAATATACAACTAATTGTAACTCATAATAAGCTTGTAGATGTATGTCCAAAATACACTCAAATGATGTTAGAAAGAACACTAAACATAAACACACATATCCTACTACTCTTAGGATACATTAAGGATAAGAATTACCTTAGAGAGTGAATTGATGTTTTTATTGTTATGCTAATTTATTCTAATAATTTTTTTCTTATGCTTATGAAGAATAGAACTTAATCTTTTAGATAGAATGATATTTGATATATTCTTATGGTTGTATATCTTGATATTTGAATCTTTGATTTCTTTTTCACATGTATTTTGAATATATTAATATTTTATTAATTCTCTTACTTTTGGATTAATTTCTAATTATTGCTACTAATACTCATTATTTGTTGAGAAAAATAGATTAGAAGGATGATGGTGATCCATACATAGTAATTTTATATTTTTTTTTATTATTTTTAAGGTTTGGGATAAAAAATTATATTGGTGCAACTATTAATAATATTTGTAGCCTAATGTGTGCTTTCCTCATGTCAATTTTATTTTACATGTTATTGTAGAATTTTTTTCCATGTTATTGTTCAATCATGTAGTGTGTGGGTCTACATCTTCAAGTCTCTATGTAATATGTCACATGACATAATTTTATACTTCAAGAAAAAGAGGAAAGGAGAAGTTAAAGTGATCTCAAATGTCAATTCTCTAATACCACATGTCATGCATATCACCCTTGGGATCACCCAAGATTCGATGTGGCTATTCCTTCCTTATTAGAACTAGATGAAATACATAGGTGGCATTTCCACATGAGTTGGAACCATAAGTTTCTTTTTCTTATGATTTATTAGGTAATTAGATGTATCATTTGCAACTATGATTAGAATTGAGTTTGCTTCTAAGCACCTCCTCAATTTTCTATTTATTGCATGTATGAGTTCTCCTCAAACTTGAGGCATTCTAAGAAAAATACATTAATGTAAGATTGAATCTTGATGTAATAGAAGTAGTGAAGTATTTTCCTTCATTTAATTGTCTCAATTATATCATCTGGTTATTTCATTTATTTCAATTGCATTTCAATATCTCAATTATTTTCATCAATTTTAATCCTATTCTAATTTAATATCATAGCTAGTATTAATCAAGAGAAGAAAGAAGAAGAAGATCATTTTTAGACATCAATCTCCATTAGTATGCTTGGTCAATTTGTTGTGGTGGTTTGTAAAGAAGTTGAAGTTGAAGAAGAGGTTTCTTGGCCAACCACGAATCCATTGGTGCTTAAGAGAGTAAGTTGTGCTAAAAATTTGATTTATCTCTTCAAGTGGTGTAAGAGGCCTTCACTCTTAGCTATTTTGGACTATTGCTACTATTGCTTAGATGTGCATTACATCCTATGCTGATACAAATTAGTTAGTGCTCAATTTCAACATCATTTCAAGGTTAAATTTGGCAAGCTTTACCACAAGTTGATCACAAGTTGATCATAACTTGTGATATTCTCAAAGATATCACACAACTTGATAACAAGTTGTGGTGTTTTAGACTAGGAAAAAGCCACTTTTTTTGTTAACCATGACTTCAACATGAATCCATCATGACTTTTGGCATTGTCAACATTATATAGGAGATTATCAGTAGAAAGTTAACTTTTTGATAACCATGAATTGCCCACAATACATGGTTAAACTAACCTTGACTATACCATGACTCATGATCTTCACACCACAAGTGTTCTATGACCCATGATCCTTATCATTTGCTTCTTGACACATCATGACTGGATCATGACCTATGGTCTTAGACCATGAGCAAACTACAACTTGATCATAACTCATGATCTATAATACTATGAGTACACCATTACTTTTGACCTTAGTTATGATTAATTTTTTGGCTAATTTTTATGTCAAGAAAAAATTTATAGAAAGGAAAAAGAGACCTTATCTCATTTCCACCTTTGACAATTATAACATGTAAAATATGATTTAGGATTTATTCTAGTATTTCTTTTACCTTGCTTTGGGCATGGAAAACCCCTTCTTAGGTAAATGTGACTTATTTTCAATAATTTATCATGGTGACTTGAACTCTTAACCATTGCTATTATGAATTATTCAAATTCTTATGTTTATGTATGAAATCTAATCTTGTAATTTAGATTATTAATTTTGATATTTTTCAAACCTTAGTTTGTGACTATAAATACTTAGTGATAACTTACTTTATTGGTATCAATTAAGTTGCATCTCTCTCTTGTTCTTACCTTCTTTTCTTAGTTGTGTGTGGGGAGTTCTCATGGTGATTTGTAAATTTGAAACTATCCTTCGTGTAAGATTCTCATGAAAAGCTAGATCTTGTGTGTATGAAGTCTTGCCTTCTATCGATTTGATTTTAAGTAGAAGAAATTATCTTTTTCTTATGTATATATTTTATATTATTTTTTGAATTTACATTATCATTTTCTCTTCTTCTTGATAATCTAACATTTGAATTCATATTCCTTTTTATTATTCTTATGTAGTAATCATCCTTTGCATATTTTTCTATCTTATATTCCTCACTTCACTATTTTTGACATCTTTCCCTATTATTAGATTATGGTGATGAGTTTTAGTTGATTTTTTTTCTATGTTGTAAGCTATAATATTTATCACAGCTTTTGTCATGACTTTGCATATTCAAATTATGATGTTTATGTGCATTGTGACCTAAAATCATAATGAATGTAGAAGTCATGACATAATATGTGATAGATAGGCATCACATTTTTCGAAGCGGCACAACATGGGTGACATCTAATATCAATAGCTTTATTCATAGAAGTGGCTAGTTGAAATTTTGAACATGGATGAATGTGTTTATAGCATTTAAAATCTATGAAATGAACATTTTATTGACAAATAATAGTTTATGTTAGAAAACATAAATTTATAGTAGGCAACATATGTGATACCAACAAATTAATCATGGTAAGTTACTACAACACCCTCCTAACCTAGGCTTAGGTTAGAAAGGAATAACTTAGGAAAATTAAATTATAGCATAATAAAATTGATATGATATAAAATAAAATGAGATCCAAAGTAGTAAGTATTCATAATGTCACATCCTAAAATTAATCATAAGATAAAACATGGAATAACTTAAGGTGCATGAATAAAATTCTCAAAAAAATAAAATTAAAATATGTAATAAATTACTTAGCATCTAGAAAAAATGACTATTAGAAACCTCAAGTATGAAATCTTATAATCCAATAAGAATACTTGAATAATCATAAATAATAATCACTTAAGAACATTCAAGACATGTTGCATAAACATCTCACATATAAATTCTTTATGCATGTTATAAGATATACAACACATAAAAACATGGGCCATTTTATGAATCCATAACATGGCTCTAAATATACAATATTATTTTAATCCTTCATCTAAAATATATCATTAAAATCATCATTTCTTCTATTTCATACTTTGATCTACTATTTGCATTGTCACATGGAACTTTACCCAAGCCTTCAACTACAATATGCATGAAACACATGCAAGAAGGGTTAGAATACTTTTGTAAATGAAATTACCTTGGTGCCACTTGGAATGAAGCTGGAATATGAGGTTCATGCTACAAAACACATTGTTAGAACCAACAATAAAATTGATTAATCAAATTATTAATCAAAATCATTAATAATTATTGTTAATGCACTAACCACCATTGGCATATAAGATTAAAAAATTCATTAATTAAAACTATTAATAATTACTTGATAAGGATATTTTGCTATGTTTATGTAGATGCAAATGATCTATAAGGTAAATGAAGTTATGCAAAATATATTAGTAGCAATAAATATTAAGTATAATAGATGTGTCTAATATTCATGTAACTTTAACTTATTTAATTTTCTAGGATGAATAGTGGTAGCTTTAATAACTTATATAAAGATTAACTATAAATTTAGCATTTTCTTCTAAAGAACTTTGTTTTGCAATATTCTAATAATACATGTTGTTCATCTTCTACCACTTGCAGTAAACATAGTTAACATATTCTATAATCATACTAATCATTTTTCCATCTTCTAATTTCAACTTGAAGATGGTGTGATGAGTGGCGAGTACCCCTACATCCAACCATACAAATAACTAAGCATTCATACATAATCTAGTTGAATTCTATGGACCCTTTTTCTTTTGGTACACTAGCCTCTAGGAAGTGGAACTAGCGTTGACAGTCATTCATTGTCTTCCCAATTACACTTGTGATATGCAAAGGTATGGTTAAGTGTAACTGAGGCATATGATTTTTATTATTTTCATGTTTTATATTTTGGATGCTTAAAATAAAGGATGAAAAAATGAATTAATTTAATTACTAATTTAATCTAACTAGATACACCTAACTAATCCTAACATAGGCATCTATTCCCACTTTCCGTACACATCCTGAACACGTATAATGCTATTGGGTTACCAAATGTTAAGTGTTACTAGGATAACCAAGTGTCAAGTGTATGCTTGTAGTAATCATACTTATGTGCTTAATTAATCATGCTCAAAGTGTCATGTGTCATGTGTTTAGCACTACAAAATTGAACACAAGGAAAAAATTCGACAAACACAATCCCTTTGACATCATGAAGATGATGAAAAAGATTAAACAGTCCCAGGTGGTGGAGGCTCCTAAGGTTTCGAAGGACCTTCTCATGATTTAGGCACATGCAGTGGTTAAGGTTGTTGTGGTTGTTTTGCTACAATTGTAACTTCTTGTGGAAGATGAAAATCATCGAAAAATGCTTTCATCTTCTACTCCTTACTCCTAGGATCATGCATGGTCCACATAGAGATCATGATTTCATTTGAGAGAGCACCATTCTTCCAGGTAGCAATCTCAATCATAGATTTTTGGCATAAGGTGTAGACTTCCTCATGGAGAGATTTCTATTTTCTGCTACTAATCTCTTAAGCTCAGTGTTCACCCTCGCTAGCTACTCCTATTATTAATGGATGAATTCTTGCATGTGTTGTTTCTGCACATCGACATTTCACAGGTAATGATTCTTTCTAGTTAGCATCTCAATATCTAGGTGCATCTAGAACAAGTCATTCTAAACTGAATATGTCTTAGCCTTGACCAAAGACTAATCAAAGATGACCATCACCATACCTACCTCAAACTATTTAGGTTTTTATTAATGCTATTGAAAAGATTCATCTCTTGTTAATGCAAGATTAAGGAGTGCAAGATTAGTAAGGTAGGCTCTTAATTTAGCAACCTCGATGGTCAAGCATTAGTTTTGCACTTGAGCTATTTTGAGTTTCCCTTCCAAAATGATGCTTTGGCCCTTTTCTTCAAGAAACTCTAACTAGTTTGTAGTGATGTTATTTGGAAAATTAAAGATATTTGGAATCAGTTTCCTAGTTCCCACTAGTCGATCTAGCAATTCCTCATGCTAGGTTGCACTCAATTGACTATTAATAGTTCCTATGAACATTTGCAAATCTTTGTATGCAGAAACATCTAGTACAGATACCACATGTGTGTTTAGTACTTCGGTGATTCGATCAACAAGTAATTCTACTGCTATCTCTTGCCCTTGGTGTTGCATCATCAAGACAGTTGCCCCCTCATCCTTCTTCAAGTGCATCGAAAAGGTAGTGGCATTCCCAGAGTTTTTTGAGAATTGTTGTTGTTGTGAGAGAGATACCATTACCTCTCAAGCACTAGGATTTGACCTTGTGGACATCTACATTTTTTGGGCTGAGAATATTGGCCCACCTCTATCCATTTGACTAATTGTTTAAGCCACTTCATTGAGCTAACTAATTATAGGATAGTACACAGATGGGTCCCCACCACTTGTTCCTGCTTGCTGCTCCCACTCACGCAAGAGCTACTCTCGAATTTTACGTAGGCACTCAATGGTAGTGTAGGCCCTTAGTGTTGTTTCCTAAGTGGATGGTGGAGGTGCTAATTGCTGCTCCTCTTCTTTGGACATGGTAGGAGTCTTATCTTTCATTATTTCAGACCAAGAGGTAATGGGAGTATGTTTGATTGTGTTATTTGCATAGCAGACTATCCCTACCCTTTTATAGATTTTTTTTATAAGGCATGAAAAGGATAGGATTTCCCTTTCACATTAATTTCCTTAAATTGCTTCTCCATCTCTAGATAGATAAGCAATGAAAGGTTTATAGGGAATTTCTTGCTCAAAGAGGCACATGCATGGGTGGAGAAAGCAATCACCTTGTTAGGCCTCATTATCAAATTAAGGTGATAAGCTGCTATCTTGAAATATATGCGCTTCACCAATGTGAGCATGTCAAAATCCTTGCATTCAACCCCATAACACTACTGGGTCCACTCCATTTCTACCTCTACATTTTCATGCATGGAGATCTCTACTAGATGGGTTCCAAAATCAAGCAAACCAAGAGCCTGTGCAATAGCTTAATTTGAGTAGGACACCTAAACATCCTTGATTCTCATAGTGAATCTTACCTTTCAGTTGTTTTAGAAGAGATATGCCTCTCCTATGTACCACTCCCCACTAGAAGTGATGATTGGCCACATGGGAGACTTTTACAATTGTGTTTTGACTTTTGGTGGAGCATTTTCTAAGAATGACCTAATTTCATTTCTTGGAGAACTAAGCATTGGACATCAAGGTAGGCTTATGTTAATGTGACCTCAAGTCTTAGTATGGGCCCTAGTGCCTCTCCTCTTTGAATTTTTTTGTTGTAGCCTCTTCTTTGGGAATCTATTGGACATATTACACTTTGGGCTCCTCCTGAAGAGGTTCCATTACATGAGTTTCTACTACATACTCTTGGGCTTGTTCCTGCTATTTCCTTTTAGCTCTAGATCATTCATCCCTTTGTTGTGATGGTCCTCCTTCCTACAGCCATTTCAGTCTTGGTGCCATTTGTAATCACAAGATGATCAAGGGTTAGCATTTAATGTGTAACTTGAAACAATTGTGATACCTTATCTCTTTAGGAAAGCTACACCTGGCTAAGTTTTGATCATGGTCAATTCGATCATTTCAATTATTATTTTATTATTATTTGAATATTAATAATTGATTCTAGGTTTACCTAAGTTTGTTGGAATGGTTAAACTCTTAAAAATTGACGGTTTAATGTTATTCTATTCATTAACCCTTTAGGGGAGTTAGAAGAATTTTGAAAAATTTTCATCAGAAACTTTAAAGTTTTTGGTTCCCACAAGTAAGATCTTACCTCTAGTAGTGATAGGGTTGAAGAATGGAGTGATTTGGATAAACAGTATGAAATTTATGGGCTCTAGAAGGATTTGGGCTTTGAAAAATTGCAAAAAAAAACCCTCCCATTTTGAAGCAAATGACAAACAATTTTAAAGTATTGGATGATATTTATAGAATCTGGGTTGCGTCAACTGGGCCTAATCAATAGGGCTGAGTTAACACAACCAACCACATCAACTAGGCTTGTCGATGCAACTATTGACCATCATTGAATTTGTAGAAAATAATAAAAAAAACAAGAAGTTTTTGTGTGAAATGAGGGTTAATTAAAAGCCTAAAAAGCCATAAACAGGATGAAAATATTAGAAGAGGATTTTGAAATTTAGAAAATTGAGAAATGATTTGAGAATGAGATTTGATGAAGAAAAATGCCTTAAGGAATGCACAGTTGGATGCACAATGGAGTGCATGAAAGATTTGAGTGTAACAACATCTAAGGGTAAGGAACTTAACTAACTAAGCCATGAGATATGCAAGTGGTTCATCCCCATAGTGGCACATGCCCTTTCTGCCCTTGCATAACCTCAATTAAGGAGTTCATGGGCCCCATACTTGATTAATTGTTACAAAAAATTAAGGACGAAACTCAAAGTATCTATTTAAGAATTTCAACACATCAAACTAAGACATTGGATGAAAACATGGACAACCAACAGTAAGGGGAGTTATGGAAGCATTAATGGATAATGGAGAGAGTGGAATGGAGTTTCAAGTCCTGGTCACATGAAGTCCCTTGTAGAATTTATGGTTAAATGACTCAATAGAGTCCAATTGTAGTCTAGAACAAAATCAACCACTTTTAGTGACTTTGCATCGCCACTCTAGGACTAATCCACCCCCTTGAGACACAAGAATGCATCATTCCTTATTTGAGAAGAAAAGAGAAGTCAGAAGTAAGAAAGGATCGTAATTGGAGGGGACCTTCAAGCATGGGTAACATGTATTTCTAGTCCAATAACTAGTGCTTATAGCCTGTTTATTTTGTCCAACGGGTATCCTTTGAATTTTCATCATGTTATTTTTTTTTTTTTTGGAATTTTTGGATGGAAACCACACCACACAATGACTTATTCAACTCCTTATTATTGGTTGACATGGAAAGATAAGAAATCCATGAAAAACACACTTGCACTCAAGATGGTAGAAGGTATAGAAGGTACAAAGAGCTTTAAATCCCCTTGAAGTCACATCATTTTCAAACCTTTGAATCCTTTCCATGTCTGAAAACTACCAAGGTCTCAAGTTCATTAAGGTTTTATTAATGAAAAGGGACCTTATGTTTCTAAAACAAGGAAAACCATAGAGTTTGTGAATGGGTGGATGACATGGACTCATTGCTTATTCCATGGAAAAGAAACTTGTCTTAGTTATCAGTGATCAGAATCTAAAAATAGAAACTAGACATTAGAAATCAAAAACATTAAGTACAAACCACGATTTGCAAACAACTACAACATCACTATGTCCTATTGGCAATAAGACACTTTTATTAGAAGATAAGAAAACTTCACACCAAAATAAAGAAAAATATTAAAGAAATTATAAACTATTCAAGAAAAATAAAACATATGAATGATGTTGTCAAACAAAAATTAGAAAAATTAATAAAGTAAAAAACAAAAATGGTATAAAAACAAAGAAAGTGTAAAACAAAAAGGTGTAAAATAAAAAAAGTAGAAAAACTAAAGAGTTACTTATATAGTTAGCATGAATAGCCATCTCCCTCGTGATTAAGTTTTAAGGAGTAGATTCAAGAAATTGAGTGTGCTTGTTCATCCGATGAGGCATTTATTGTACTAGCTTTCTTAGGTTCATGGAAAGGTTTTACTTATTGCATGTTGATTAGTTGCTTTTTGTTTGGACACTTAGGTTTGTATATTAACATGACTCCAGAAGGAAATGTTTCATAGATAATATAAGGTCCCTCCAACAATGTTTGATACTTTGTCTTTTGAAATACGTGTGTGAGGTTCTAGTAGAGGACCTTGTCTCCAAGTTGAAATTTTACTTTCCATATTCTAAGGTCATGGCATTGTTTACTAAATGCTTTTTGCACTTCATTCAGGGATAGGGCTACCAATTGATTTTCATGTAGCACATTTAGGTTTATTAATATTTCTTTTTGTATTAGGCTAAGGTCAACATCCAAATCATAGGCTTTTGAAAGTGTACAGAGTTTAGATTAGATAGGTAGAGTTCATAATTATCAGTACACCAAGTCATAGGAAGAGTAGCTTATAGGAAGTTTCCATATTTAGTATGCCAGAGGGCATCATTTAGTTTTGTGCTCTACTCTTTTCTATATTTGCTAACAGTTCTCATCAAGATCTATGTGATCTCCCTATTAGTAACTTTTGCTTGACCATTGGCTTGGGGGTGATAGGATGTTGTTAGTTTATGTTCAACCCCCAAGCATTGCATAAGCTTGTGAAAGGTGCTGCCTGTAAAATGGGTCCATTGTTAGAAATTAGTGCACGTGGCACCCAAAACTTATTTACAAAATTTTGTTGTACCAACCACACAACAATAGATGATGTACAGTCGATGAAGACTGTGGGTGCTACCACTATTGGTATTGCTCATATGGCTATGATAGAGCTTTACTTGGATAATAAGCTTGTTGTTGCTGGTGGAACTACCTTGGATTGCCTTGAGGATAAGGTAATCTTCTGGGTGCTTGCCTTCTTGCTAGTCTAGGATTCAGTGCGTACACCCTAGACTCTTGCAAGTGTGACACAATAAGGCAACATCCTTTAGGATGTTCATATTGGTAGATGTCACCCCCACCATCATCATTTGATTCTGACTCCACAACCTTTGCTATTGTAGCAACTTTATCCTTACTCCTTTAATAAGCACATTCAACTTCTCTCCACCTCCTACAATCATGATCACTACTTTGTTCTTTGGATTTTTCTACAATTTTCATAGCAATTTGGAAATTTTTTTCCAAAGAGTCCCATAATTTATCAACCTTGGCTGATATATCAAAAATAGAATTTTAAATTAGCAAGGTTTCCACTGCTCCTCCTCATTGTCACAAAATTAGACCTCCCTTTTCCTGATAGAAGGATCCTAGTTATATTCCTCAGCACTTTATCATTTTCTCAAATCTCCTTCTTCTTTTTCTACTAAGTTTATTAACCTTTGGATGTGATGGGCTTTAAGTTTTGATAGTCTTTCTTGGGCATAGACCCCAAGAGTTCTTCTCATTTCTGAGCTAAGATCATCTATGATGTGGTGAAGTTGTTCCTACTAAGAATAATCATGGCCAAGGCATTGGTGTATGAGAGAATAGTATCTATCCATGGTGGCATCCAAGGGTTCATGTATTTCTTACTTCCATCCTTGGATTTTCCTTCTAAGATTAGATACTTGGCAGTACATATGATATTTATTATTGAACAACTCTAGCATTTTACTCCACTAACAGATGGATTCTAGCTCCAAGGATCAATACCAACTTTTTTCTTCCTTGATGAGTGTCCTAGGAAATAGCTTTAATTTCTACCAATAATTTTCAATATTTTTTAAGACACAAGCATCATAAAAGGCTTGAATATGTATTTGTAGATCAGAGTTATATCCCCCCTCAAATCTAGGGATATTGTTCATGTCAAGTCTCTTGATTTGATTATCTTTCACATGCTTGGTTGGAATTTTCACTGCCTTTGCAATATTCAACATGCTTTAAGTTGCCAATAAAGGCTCATCATCATCATTATTTGGATGATGCTTATGATGTCCTTGACTACCCCTTTGTTCATGGTGGGCTCAACGATCATTATTATCCTACTATTGAACTTCATCACAATTTTTCTTTCTGTGGTATCTATTAGAACCAGAATAGGAAGAAGAAGATGCAAATGAAGAGGGAGAATAGGGAGGAGGATTGCCACCACCATGGTGCCTACCACCTCCTCTATGCTTGTCATGGCCACATTTGTCATCTTTCTTATCATCTTGGTGCTTGCCTAAGCCCCTGCCTTGACTCCCACTTTTTCCTGAACATGGATAGTTGATAGTAAACTGCAGATTTAGGTTCAAGCCCCCATCATCAATGTTAAGGGGAGAACCTCTAGAGGGAGGATCCTCATTGTTGTTTTGGTTGAGCAGGAACAAGGGATTGGTGAACCATTTCCACTTCATAACTTCATGATACTTCACTTGGTGCTGATCTCTCCTACATTGTGTTTCAGTGGGACAGTAGTCCCAGTAGTTATGGTCATGCACAATGTACTCTTCTTGAAGATCCTAAATGCCCAACCTCCTAATATTTTGAAGCAACATCTTGAGAAAAAATTGATCGAGAGGCAAAACAATGTTACCCTCCATATCTCACCACCACAATTATTCATCCTAATGTAGGATGAAGGTGAAGTTAGGCACATACTCATCTAGATGAGTATATACCACCTTGCATTTGTGAGGCACTAGCGGTTTAGTATCATCACACCTATAAGAAGAAGACATTTTTCAATTAGAATAAGATATCAATTTGCTTAAATTATTATATTTATTTTTAGAATGATTTTGACATTAGGGTTTGTCCTATGATGTAAATGATTTTTACTATGCCTAGATAGTGTATGTTTCAAATAAAAAGAATCCCTGGATACAATTCCAATGATGAGCAGCGAGTAACCCTATGCCCAACCATACAAATCACTAAGCATTCACACATGATCTAATCAAATTTCATGGACCTTTTATCTTCCAGTACACTAGCCTCTAGGAGGTGGAACTAGCCCTAACAGTCATTTGTTGTCTTCCCTATTATACTTGTGATATGCAAAGGTATGGTTAAGTGCAACTAAGATATGATTTTTATTATTTTCATGTTTTTCATGTGTTGGATGCTTAAAATAAAGGATGAAAAGAATGAAGTAATTTAATCTAACTAGCTACATCTAACTAAGCCTAACATAAGAATCTGTACCACTTTCCATACACATCCTAAACATGTATAATGTTGCTAGGTTACCAAACATTAAGCATTATTAGGATTACCAAGTAGCATGTGCATGCTCGAAGGGATCATACTTATGTGCTTAATTAATCACTATTTAATCTTGCTTAATTTAGCTTAATTACTTAAAAGCATTAAATAAAATTGCTAAAAACATTGAACACATGAGAAAATATTTAATCTAGATAAAGTGTTGCAAGGTTTATCAAAAAGAATATCTTTATTACTGCACATACTTCTGTGCTTAGGTACAACAGTGCTTGAATAAAGATCTGTACACTCAATGACTCCTGCTATGGGTACTTGGGAAACTATTCTAACTCTGGGGAAAAAAAAGTACACAAGCTTTGCTACACTATGACAAAGATTGCCATAAATATGGTGGGTGAGCATGTATTTATAGGAAAAAATAGATATTATGTCAATGAGGCCATCTTAAGGCATCAAATCATGCATCGATCGGGCCTAGTTGAGGAGGCCTAGTCAATGTAGCCAATTTATGATTCATCATGGTGTGATCCCATTCTCACTATGATAATTACTAGTCTCATAGATATTAAAATTGTTGTATGTAAATATCTTTTTCATGCCTACCACGTCTAATATTTTGCCAACAAAGTTAAAGTCCTTTTTAAATATTTGTGTCTCATTTTCTCACCTCTTTTAAAATTTTATTTTAATAAATTTTAAAGCTTGGTATAAATTTAATATTCCATTAATATTATGTAGTTACAATCATTCTTCATAAAACTATTTCTATTATTGAAATTTTCATATTATCTCTCCTAAGAACTTATTTCTATTTTTATTTCTCAAGTAGAAATTTAAGAATTAATGCATTACTTTAGCTTTTAGTGGTAAAAAATTAGCTTCTAATAAAAGTACTGCATAAAGAAGTTGAGTTTTCACCTTGAATTCATCCAATAAGAACTATTTTTGTAGTTTTTAAATTTTTTTCATGATTCTAATTAAGACCTCGGTTCCATACCACACATCCATAAAGCATTGTAGTTTGTATAATTCTTTGAAACACGGTATGTTTAAATTGTTCAAGTTCAAATATTATGATTACTATATTTTTTTTTCATTGTATAGAAATCCTTCAATCCATTTGTATTTTATTGTGATATACAATGCTTCCACTTATAAGTTTAAGAGCATTCTACTTCCAAATATTTTTCAGTATGCACAATGTCAAATCTTTCCTTATTTAGTTGGAAAGTGCAATCTCTCTTATTAGTTGTATAAATTAGGACTGTTGTTAGTCAACATTCACCTTTAGTTTTGTACATTCAAAAAATTTTTGTAATTGATGCAACATTGATCTTAACCTTGTTTTTCAATTTACTATTGGTGCTACATTATCTACAAATATTAAAAGTCTTATTTATGATTGATTAACTTTAATAGCATGATTTATGGGTACTTGTTCAATCCACTCTACTAGTTCATCAATAAAAATGTTTAAAAATTTGTTGAAAATGGATAGCCTTGCTTTACTTTTATATTTCTGTAAAAATGATAAAATTGGGTGGTTTTTTCATATTTTAATTCAAAAATATTTTCATTATATAAATTTTGGATGATATTGAGTAAACTAGAATCAACTTCAAGTTGGATAAGTCTATTATGTAATTGTTTTCTCACAATAGAGTCCAAAGCTTTGGTAAAATCTCTAAAGAAAATAAATGTTTTACCTTATTTATCATTCATTTTTTTCAATGTAATATCTAAGAGTAACCAAATGTTCTAGTGTAAAATGTTTTTTTTCTAAATTTCTATCTATGAAATAGCACATTAATTATTTTCTTCTATCTAAGATCCCAAATTTTTCTTCAAAATGATATCTAACATTTTTAAAATAATTTATTAATCATGATTAATTTGTAAGTATTTAAATTTGATTTCTCTCCTTTTTCGAAAAGTAGAACAACTCTCTTAATCATTCATTATTTAGTCAAACCATTTTGAAGTTCTTCATTAAGCATTTTCCAAGTCTTTGTTCAAACTAACTCTCTATCAATTTTTAATAATTCAACATACAATCCTTTTATATCTAGAGCTTTCTAGAAGCTAATTTTAAAATTCCCTCTAGTACTTCATCACACATAAGTTGTAAAATATCTAGGGTATGCAGCTAGTTATGGTAGGTATCTTGTGAAGAAATAATTTTTTTAAAAATCCTTTTATATATGAAAATGAAATATCATTGCTTAGAGAACTTTTATTTCTAAAAGGTTTTAGGAAAATCTTGTGGATTTTACTTTTTAATTTGTACCATAGTATTTTGATGCTCTTTTATAAATTTTCTTTTTTCTCTCAAAGTAATTTCATGTAGTTTTTAGTTAATGCTTTTTTATTATAGGAATTTTGATAGCTAACCTTGCTTATAGATATTATTCATTAAACCACTTCTTCTTACCCATAAAATTTTATTACACAATAACTTTTTTTACAACCTCTAGAAATATATCTTCTAATTGATCTTCAAACTTTTTTTAATATTTAACAAATTTTGTACTTCTTGTTGAAAAGATTTTGTATTTGCAATTATCGTATGTATTTTATTTATTTTATTTGTAAATTATCAAAAATGATGTCAAGATTCTATTAATTTAACACCAACTTAGGGGGTAAAATTAGTAGTAAATCAATATATGAACATCTTTGCTCTTTTTCAAAAGAAAATTTTGACCTTGATAGAAATTTTTGAATCTCATTTAAAATATTAAAATTAACAGCTTATCAGCATTCTAATATGTGCTTTCTTATTTGATTTATTTCACTAACTTCTAATGTTCTTTTCCATCTAGTTCTACTTTGATCATAATCTTGCATATCCATCCATTCTTAACTATTCTACCATTATAATATTAATATGGTTAGAACTAATTCTTTTAGTAAAGTCAGCATATATATAAAATTTATATTTTAATTTAAATTATGTTATATATCTTATTCTAAATATTGAAAAAGGTAATTTTTTTACAAATCTAGTTTACATAATATGTTGCATCTTGTGGGTGAAAGTAACAAAAAAATAAAGAATATAAGGTGTTTTTTCTAAATAATCTTCAAACAAATATATTATTTATACTTATCAATTTTTTTCACCTTAATTACCTTTTTAAATCCTTTTTTTGAAAATACAAGATAATTCTCCTAGTTGTCATTCCTATTTATAAGATCTAACACTTGATATCTTTATTATTCTAAAACTAGACAACTCAAAATCTTCAGAATCTTCTTCTTTTCAGGTTTCAAGCATTCCAAAAATATTAAACTTGTTTAAAAGCCCAATATTATATTGTATAGTTATTTTAGTAGCAATGTCACTATCTATATTTAGAAATCTAAAATGCAAAGTGCTTAAGTATTTTCTAAAAATGTTCTATATGTGAGTACTATAATATACTTTGTATTTAGAAAAGCTACTTTATCATTTGCTTGTGCTTTTTTTACTTTTTTTTTTTCATTCTTCTATTTTCATTACAAGATCTTCTTTTATGAGATCTTCATTTATTCAATTTTTTTCTTTCAAGTTATGGTTGTATCAAACTTTTTCTTGAGTAGTTGAATCAGTAAATTTCAAAATAATATAACATAGTTTATCACCTTTGAATCCTATTTAATAAGCATTGAATATTGTATCAAGTGAGATGAAGAGATGCATTTATTTTTCTATGATATCATGAATATTTTTTTAAATTATCTTTTTAAATACTTTATGATACCCCACCAAATTAGATATTTTTAACTCTTATTTTTCTTGTTCGATCACTAAATAACATAAAGATTCAACACATTTAGGAATTACATCAATAACTATTTTATTATTTGCAATCATATCATATATAGTTTGTTACTTTAATTTAGATTTCAAAGTTTAACCTATTGCTTTTTGCTCTATAAGTAATTCTAGTAGCATTTGTTATTGTGTCATTGATGAACCACCGTTTGCAGTCTGCTTCGACGTCGAGTACACAATGTTAGAGTCGACGTCGAGTACACAATGTTAGAGCCTTGGTTCGACGTCGCATATCCAATGTGTGGGTATATTTCCCAATCTATAAATATCAAGCCTAGGCTCCAATTTTAGTAATAGTTTTAGTTTCAGTTTTCAAGCAAGGTAGCGAAGCTCTTGCCATTTCTTTTTCTCAAAGTTAGAATATTTTCTAAGTGCCCACAGAAGGAGTCTAATTGTGTAAGGTTCTTTGTTCGAGCACTCATGTACTTGACTGTAGTAGCGTGATGGGAATAAAATGAACTCTTTTAATAGTAATCATAATATTTGAACTCTATGGTTCATCAGTCACCATAGCTTCTAGTTATCCAAACATGATCTCTTTCTTTGTAGCTATGATGTTCATGGTACAAACAATATTTTTAAAGTTATTTTTATGTTGATCCATTGCTACTATCTATTCTTTCACTAGAAATTTTAGTTTATTTTATTTTTCTTTCTATTTACATCCATTTAGAGATCATTTCTTGATTCTAAATAAATATATTTTAGAGGTTTTTGTTCTTCAAGTAAGGTTTTCTAGTGAGTGACAATTTCCTACAATTTAGACTTAGTAATTGATGCCATATTTTTAATGAAGTTAAGTAGCAAAATCCACTTTGCTAATCTTTAATGAAGAAGCAACTTAAAAAATAGCCTCAGAAAAACCCTTTGAAATGCCTCAAATCATCTACATAGCCTTAAAAAGTCCTCTTCATAGCCTTAGCAAACCCATTATAACACCTTAGATTCTTTGCACAGCCTTGGAAAAACCCTCCATAGAAAAAAACCTCAAAAAATACCCTTTACAATGTCTCACATCCTTTGCATAGTCTTAGGAAACCCCTTATAAAACCTTAGATCCTCTACATAGCCTCAGAAAAAGCCTCCTTAGAAAACAACCTTGGTAAAAACTATTAATGCACTAATCACTACTTATTGTTGACAACCTAAAATGGTGATATTTCATATGAGTTACTAGCATTAGATGTTGGAATAGCTATAAGGTCAATACTAACTTAACTAGGCATAAAAGCCTCTAGGTTATGATCGTCATCTCTATAGACCAATTCTCATGAATGTTCAACTATTAGGTTATATTATGGCTAGTATAACCTTTATAGCTATCTTAAGTCCTAGCCTTTACTATCACATGAGGTTTCTTAATATGGAGTTGCATGGCACTTAATTAATGAATCAACTTCAAAATCAACTTTATCACGATAAGAAAAGCTAGGCAATATGCAACTAGATTATTATGTTAACTCCAAGGTTAACTTTACCATGGTAAGACCAACCATGTAGCACACCATAAGGTTGACAAAATCCTCTAAATTAAATTTTCCATGACAAGATTTGCCATCTTTGTACTAGAAATCCTAATTCTAACTCTTCAATTCTATAGATGTGTCCTTATATGCCTAGAATGTTAGCTAGCCATCATTATCATTTATACAAAATCCTATTTGCATCTTGTTGCTTCACAAAATGCACAAGAACTTCCTTACTATTACAGGAGGATGACGATACAAGATGTTGAAAAAACTAGAAAGAGAATGTAGGAATGTGAAATAGGATCATTTATGGAATTAAGAACAACAAATAAGGGTTAGAATAATAGAAGAGTATAGTTAAGAAGGAAGCTTTAAAAAGGGTTAAGCTTTATTTAAAAAATGGTGAACAAAGGAACATTTCCTCTATCTTTGAAGAGAGAGAGAGAGAGAGAGAGAGAGAGAGAGAGAGAGAGAGAGAGAGAGATATGCATAATTAATACTCAGAGAGCTAGCTTTGCCAAGTATTTATAGGTATAATCTAATGTTTTGGAAATTTCAAGATCAAGTCACATGTATTCACAAAAGGATTTAAATGGTTCACAAGTAGTTATATCATGCGTTTAAGTCATTAAGAAATATTAAAATAAGCCCACATTACCTAAAATCAAGTCACATGTATTCATGGAGGATTCAAATAGTTCACAAGTAGTTATATCATAGGTCTAAGTCATCAAGAAATATTAAAATAATTCCACATTACCTAAGAAAGAGATTTATAATGCCCAAAGATAAAATAAGAGAACAATTGGAATAAATCTCAATTCAATATTTAACATGCCTTTAGATCATATTCTTACATTATTTTAAAAACCTTAGAATGGTATAAAATATAAAATAAAGAGTAAATAAATAATATAAAGTACCTACAATTGGACTATATATCTTGGGGTATACCTATGTTTTACATATTTTAGGCTCCAACACCTCCTTGAAATTTATATTTTATATTTTATATTTTATATTATAAATTTGTTTTATTACATGATTAAGCTATATGCTTTGGAACTAGTTTTATAAGATGTTTTTATATATTTTAATTATTCTATTTTAAGCATATGTGCACTAAAACTTATTGAATATTCTATTTTATTATAGTTTTATAACATTTCTCATATGTTTAAGACAAGTGTTGATAGAAAGATCTTGATGAATAAGATACCATGAAAAAATAAAAATTTTAGGATATGTAGGATCTCTTCAAATATCTTTTATTTTTCTCATTCAAAAGTGTGATGATAATTGCATTTTATAGGCTTTATTGAATTTGTTATGAATAAAATCATTCTTTGTAATAATCTCATAAGCAACTTTCGAATTATAAGGAAAAACATATATGCCATCCTTCCAAAAAATATTTGGAAAAGACTAATGCAAATTGTTATTAACTTTAAATAAATTCTCAATATCATAAATTAATTTTTAAAAATTATTTGTCCTATTTCTATTCAAACCATAGAGGTTAGAAGCTTCATTCCAAGTAATCCATCTATTATGCATACATAGATAAGAAACTGTAGTAATACCAAGTGCCTTCATTAAAAGAAAGCCACCATGGACTAATTTTCTTAAGAATATCTTCTAAAACTATAATATGATTGTAATCCCAATATTTACAAAGATTTCACCATGCCTTTCAAATTTGTCTAAGAATTAAGGAACAAGAAATAAAAATGCCCTAAGGAAAAATAAGATAGTAAATAAAGTTATTATAAGATTAACTATCATTATTCCTAGGCTTTTCAAGTAAAACCCACATTTATGGTGTTAATACTCTATGTACAAGATTCTAATTATTTAACTAATCATTTTTTCATATGTTTTTATTAGTGACATTTTTACACATGTGCATACAAACATTGCAAGTTATATCATTGTCCCTAGATAGGTCACAATAAAACTTGTGATGGTCATAGGACTTGGGAATAGCACCTAAAGATATGTGTCAATATGAATAAAATTTTGTTCTTAGCATGCAAGGAATAGGAGGAAGAAACCATTCTAAAAGACATAAAATGAATTAGAAACCCTAGAAAACATTCTAAAAATTCAATAAAAATAATAGAATCTAGATTAGATCAAAACAAAATGAAATTAATAATGGAATATCCTCAAAATAGAAGAAATATAGATCCAAACCTAGATTATATAAATATATATATTAAAATTCGTGTTATAAACATTCACTATTAGAAATAAAATGTACATTAATCTTGCAAAGCCAAAATCCAAAAATAAGTGTTGGAATAAATTTCCTTACTTGGAAGAAAGCACTAATGACAAAATCCTCACATGATTAAGATATCCTAAAATGGATCCAATCTTAAGTGAAAGTGAGTGATCAAACATTACATTTAAAAGAAATCTAAAAATAGAAATATGGAAAGGAAAGAGATTACATAAATTCAATAGGATTACATCGTCTTGGTTTTGGCATTTTTTCTATTCGACGGTTTCTCTCTTTGGCTTGATCTCCCAAATTTCAATGAAGCAAATGTATGATTTCTAATGAAAGAATTGTTAGTATGTATACTCACAAGGACATTTTAGACTAAAGCACATAAAACACATATAACTCAAATTCAAAATTAAAGCATAAATTTTATTTCTAAATACAAACTATTTCTAAGGTTGGTACTCCAAGTACCTTTTAATCCCTAATGTGTAAGCTGTGTACAAGCTATAAGCTACCCTAATGTTTAAGGTTCGAATCTCAATATAGTGATTTAAAGGGTACTATTCTATACACTTGTTCTATAGTAAAAAATATAAAAATATTTTGATCAAGAATGAATTATATAAGAGCATAGTTAAACATATAATTGCCAAGGCATACACCATATCTAATATAGAATCTTGTATGCTAATGACTCATACAATACATAATACTTTCTTACTTAAAACTCCAATAAGTGTTAGTGCACATATGCTTAAAATAGAATAATTAAACAATATATAAATAAAACTAGTCACAAAGCATATAGCTCAATTAGTATAATATAAAATACAAAAATATAAATTACAAGCATGTTAGGGCTGTTGAGATATGAAATAAGTGAAACATGGGTACATCCCAAGATATATAGTCTAATTAGAACTTTATATAACTTAGCATTTCCCATTAGGATTTAACATATGATCTAGAACTTCCAAATCAAGTATCTTACCACTAGACTAATACCTTAAGTATCAAAACCATAACCTGGAGCATTTTCCACTGGAATCAAACGCATGACTTGAAGCTAAGATTGATTCATTTATTTACCTGAGTGATGGGTCAATCTTGGCTTCAAATTACAAGAATTTCATACAAAGATAAAATGTGCAAACATAAGGTATAGGCTCATCAAAGAACAAATTAAAAGTTCAAGTCATTAGGGTGTTATGGTTAGCATTTGAGAATTTTATCAATGTGCCTAGTATTAGAAGATTAATTAGAAATTTCTAATTAAAGCCTTATGTGAAAATGAGAAGATAGAAATTTAGGTGGTTGTTTGGTTGATACTAGCCTTAAATGTAATTCAAGAAGTAGCTTTTTTGCTAAGCATAGCCTAGAGAGATGCAATTTCCAACCAAGATGCCTTGATAACTAGTTTAAGTTAGTATTAGCCTTATAGTTATTCCTAATTTTTTGATGTGATAACTCATAGTACTTTATCTAGAATAACTAATTTGACTAATAGATAATGTTAATGCATTTTTGCTAGTTTTAAAAGTATGTTTTACAACAATGGGATCCATCTTCCAATTTTGTTTCAAGTGGCATTAAGATGGATTTTTCTATGATGAAGGTATGCTAACCCTTCTCTCATGTTTCATGTAGATTGTACATGATGCATTAGAGAAGGATAAGAAGATGTTCAAAGATGGATTAATATTGCTAATTGTTATGTATTTTATTTTATTTTTTAGCAACTTAATTAATAATTTTATTTTTGGTCATGAATATATGTTTTCCATGAATCTTTAATGTAATGTTATATTTGAGACCCAAGGACATTAATATGATGTTTTTCATGTAGATTCCAAGTTATTTAAGTTATTCAAGTTATTTCATATGGCTTATATGGCTTTATAAGTATTTTATTTGCTTAAGGATTTTTAAGCAATTATTTTTTATCTTTTATATGCCCTATGGAATGTTTAAGTTAATTATTTCTTAAGTATAATTTTAAAGGTGTAACATGCTTGGTATCAGAGCACGGTTTAAAATTATTAATTACAGTTTATATGTTTTGGTAGATGGCATCTAGGAGAGGAAGAAGAAAAAATGAAGTAGGTGGATTAGATGGACCAAGTGCTAATCAAGTATAGCAACAATTGCTTCAAACCCTTGTCAACTTGTTGAACAAAGGTGACAATAACCATGAAGATGCAAATGTTTGTAGTAATGATTTAAGGTTATTTGAAGAAATTAGAAAGCTTGGCCTCCAAGTTTCAAGGGTAAAAAAAATCCATTGATTAAACATGCATGAGTTGAAAAGATAGATAAAGCTTTTGGAGTGATATGCTTATCAACTTAATAGATAAGTTTGGTTATCCATTATTTTTATGGAAGAGTAGCAACCTCACCACAAGGAACAACCTGAATAACTCGTTTTAAGTGGTTGCTAGTCTTTAGTACCACCAAGGCATAGATACCTTCAAATAGCCTCTGCTAGTTTCTAGTGAGCTTAATATGACTAGGTATGTTTAATAATAAAGATCTATCCAAAAATTAGTAAAATATTTCTAAAGAATTATTATCTTATATATGAATAATGATTGTCCTTCCTAGTTGTCTTTTAGCATAATTAAATAAATCAAATAGCTCTCCTTTGAACCTAGCTTTTAATCTTGCATAACATACATTTATATTGAATGAATGGTTTTATAAGAAATGTTAATCTTAGATTCTGAGCTATTTCTTAACTAACTTTTTGATGTTAAACCACAAAAGCTTTGCTAAACAAAGTAGGAGTAGAGGTTATTTAAAAAGCTGAAAATCATATAAAGATGATGATATTTCTTGTGTTAAGCTTATTCAAAATTGATAATTATCAAAGCTATCTCATTCAAACAATATAATAGAAATATGCTAAACCTTAGATCATAGAGAAAATAAGATATTCCAAAACTAGCAATCCATTCAAATGTAGTTATGCAATATTAAAGCTGGACAAAATAGAAAAGCTATTTAACTAGAAATTATAGCTAAGGGATTGAAGCTAAAAGAGATTGATAAAACCTATTTAAAATGCCATTATAAGAAATAATCTTTATAATCTTTCTCTTCTTCTTTACCCTCCTTAAAATGAATCTACTTTGGGCTTTATATATTAGCATTTGATAGTTATAATAGTTACAAAATTTAAGGTTGTAACTTCCTTACATTCTCTTCATATAATTATAAACCATTAGCTAACTATTTAGCCTTTTAATAGATTTTTCCTATTCTTTGCACCTAGAGCCCTTCTATCACCAATAGTTGGGATAACCTCCCATGATTAAGAACTTTAATAGCCTAATTCATTAAATCTAGTTTAAGGCTATCAAGCTTCTTAATAACTTCTTCAATGCTACTTTCTCTAAGGCTTGATTCTATTATAGAATTACTTAACTCAATCAATGTAGCCCAGGTACTAGAACAAGCTTGTTCAAATTCTAGCTTTTTCATAGTACTTTCATGCATAATCCTTGTAACTAACATTGTCATTGTATTAAGGAAACCCTACTTATATTGAGTTAGCAACTCTCTTTTGGATCCAGCTAGATTACATAATTCTTCAATCTTTCTTTCCATTTGTATGAATATGGCTTGTTTTCCTCTCATCCTTAAGATCTCTTCCCTTGTTTCTTTCATCCATTCTTCATATAAGCTATCTTAGTGATGGATTTCTTGAAGCTTGGTAAAGCAAGATGAAAGTAATCTAAAGCTTGTCCTTTTCTTGCTTGTTCTAACTCTAAGCTCATAATCTTCTAACTACTTATTTGCATATTTACCATTTTTAAGTAATGATTCCTTGATGTTATTATTTCCTTAAGATACTTATTTTCTTCCTTTAATCCTTTAAATTTCTCTTATAACTTTGATACTTCCTATTAGTTCTTCAAGAGAAATTTTTGAGCTTGGTGGCTATCTAGCTATAAACTATTTGTCCCATGTCTTTGATCAATGTGGCTATATTTTTTGACATATCTTGATGAAACATTACAAGCTTTTGCTTCCTCGTATGTGGATCATCTTTCTTGTATTGGAAGATTACATTGGATTTTATTTTTGGTGTAGTGGGAAGCTTTTGACTTAATATGATTTAGCCTTCTTTTTCTCTAACGTTAAAGGCTCATGTTGCTCCTTTCATCAAATATTTAGATGGAAAATTCAGAACAATGAGGGGTAAAGATGAGCATTTTCATTATTTCTATTGTTGTTGCTACTCTTGTTGTTGTGGTTGCTCTTTTTCTAGCTCCATTAGCTTCTACTATTCTAGAAGCTTTTGTTGTTATTGCTCTTTTAACCTTTGTTCCTATACCTATTGTTGTAATTGCTATTGATGTTGCTCTTTTTGTAGCTCCATTATCTTCTTCTATTCTAGAAGCTATTGCTGTTTTTACTCTTTTAATCTTTGTTCTAGTAGATGCTATTGCAATTCTTGTTGCTCCATCTTAGCCCTTACTTATTTAAATTTGGCCTTCCTTATAGCTTTTACTCTAGAATATTTTTCCCCATCAAGGAGAAACCTCTCATGAGGCATAGCATTCTTCAGCTCTAGCAAGTTCTAAGAAAAGTAATTTTCTTTCATTATAGATAGGCACTTCTTTGAAAAATCTCTAGCTAAAGGATGGTCTATATTCTTCATTCGTCTACACACTTCAATAATCAAGACATCACAAGTTGTAGCTAGTAACTTCATTAACATGCTCTTTTTCAAATGTATTGGAGCTTCTTCTTTAGCATGATTGACCTTTTTATTAGTAGCTTTGAGATAGAGTATATTGATATCATCTGGTTGATAAACCTTTCTAGTCTTAGTAGTAGAGTAGTAGTCTTAATTAGATGAAGGTAAACACAATTCATCAAAAATTATAAAGCTTGTGCATAGAAGAAACTCCTCTAGTAGACAACTAGAAAAAAGTCATAGTAGGGATCCTATGGCCGAGATCTTCTTTATTATGCATAGCCCATAAAAATTGGAGTTGTTCTTTTAGGCTTAGGAACCTCACTTAGCAAATAGTCTTATAAAAAGGAGATAAGGATTAACTTTACCCCCTTGCTCATGGATCTCAAACAGGCTTTGCTATAATAAGTCATTCATATATTGTACTAGAAAGAAAATCCTTTTATTTTCTAATGCTACCCAATCCCAAATATGATCATCAGTAGCAATATTTATTCACAACTAGAATAAAAATTTGAAGTATAAATGAAGATCCTATGGGGAAACTCAATCTTTAAAGCTTTCAAGATGATCTAATTGTACTCCTAGGGCTTTGCTAAATTGATTGGTAGTAGCTAGATGCTCTTTCCAAACTTAGGATGATTCTAAAATTTGCTGCTTAGCACCTCTTGATTATACTAGTGAGCTTTAATTTCTGTAATATATGACTCAATCATCCCATAGAACTCATACACTTTTGTTGGTACCTACTTTGGGTCACTAACATTGTCCTCTTCCCCATGATGGAAATTACAAGGATGAGGTATCCTTTTAAAACTCAAGTTTAGGGGTTTGTTGGTCTCTGGAAATACCAAAGCTTGGATACCTTCAAATAGACTTAATGGTTATAGAGAAAACTATGTATTTTGAGCTATCATTAAGTACTAATTTTACAATATTGTGTATTGATACTTAAATAGATAAAAGCACTTTTATCAAAAGATTCAATCATCTTTACTCTATTCTGTAAGTGACAAAAATTTCCTACCATATCAACGCTACTAAGTCTATGTAGTCTAGATTATATGTTACATGTGCAAACTAGCCTTTCATCTAATGCTTAAGTGTAATTCCACAAAATCTATTGCCAATCTTCCCTAGAGAGAAAATTCCACAAGAAAATTGAAAATAGAGTAAGATATAATGGGTTTCAAAAAATGGTAGATTTACAGAAACTTCTAAACATTGAAATGAGGTACAATTAACATGAGGAAATACTTTGAAAGCTAAAGATATTTTGAATTTGCTAGCAATACCAAAAAATTGTTAAATCCTTAGGCTTATATAAGCAAATTCAACATAAGGCTTCGATTGACATTTACAAACACTTTTGATGAGTGGCGAGGTACCCCTACACTCAACCATACGAAACGAGCGTCGCACGCACGATCTGGTCGAACTCTGCAGATGGACTAGTTGTGGCACCTAGATAGTTAGCCTTAGGTCGTAGTTCGTTGTCTTCCCACCTAAACTAGTTTTGCATATGTCACGTATGGTTTAGTCTAGATGAGGCGTATGATGTGTCCTAATCTAATGCTACTCCTGAAGGCAGTGGAAAATAATATTTAACTAAATCTAAGCTAAGAGGAAAAGGGTAAGAAAGTCTAATCTAGCGTAAGTGCGACAAGCAACCGATTCCTTTATCAACCGTACACATCTTGGACTTCGTGCACGACTGCCGCTAGGACTACCAAGCATAGGCCTAGGTACACCATTGGGATTACCAAGCGCAGACCCCAAATACGCCACTAGGTTACCAAGCGTAGATCCCCCTAGCTACACCACTGGGCTACCAAGCAGTCACACTTAAATGCTCGTAATCAAGTCGTACTCATTCCGCTTCTAGGAGTTTAAGGGTGAGAGACTAATCGCGATGAGTAATCGATTCCTTAACTAGCCGTACACACCCGTAGATGCTCGTAGTTAAGTCGTACTCACGCTGCTCTATGAAAGCAATAAATAACATTAAATAAATAACAATAAATAAACTAAGTGAATGTTGCAATGATGAAGTAATCTCGATCTTTATTGCAGGTCATGTGCGTGTCCAAGTACGGCACACTCGAATAAAGACACTATACAATTACATTCACCACACTGCGGGCAGACACGAGAAAAAATCTAACTCTAGAGGAATCAAACTGCCAGAGCTTCGCTACTCTAAAACTGGGATCCCCAAATAAGGGAGAGTCGCCTCTTATTTATAGACATGGCGGCGGACTGCGATATCGCGTACACGATATCGTAGGGAAGGATGTGATATCGCGTATGCGATATCGTGGGCGATGCGATATCACGTACGTGATATCGCAGCCTGTGCGAACCGCGTCTCATCATACCCCCACGACTGAATAAAAACTCATCCTCGAGCTACAAGGAGAACAAGCTTCAGTGATTACATAGTGGATAGGTATAGGATTATTAACTGGAAAAAGAAATGGACTAATGCCGCAGTGTGGGAAGACACAACGCAGAGAAAAAATGCTACAACTACAAAAATGCGGAACTCATGTAGTTCCTGGTGGTGGTGGCTCCTCCATGGGTGCTTTCCCTTTGTCACGTGCTCCAAGCATTGAAGGTTGATGATGTTGAAGAATATCCTGGAGCTTCTCTTCTTCGGTCCGAGGGTCTTGTGCCGTCCATGCTGATGCTCCGATGTTTGATGGATTCGGCACTTCCCACGAATAGGGTAGTTGCGGGAACATCTGATTAGCTTTGACGTACCATCCCGCGAACACCCGTCGTTCCTCTTCGTAGGCTCTGGCTCTGTCTTTGTATTCGTGAAGTTCTGTCAGCCGTCAAGCCAAGTCGGTTGCCACATCTTTCTGTCCTTGGTAGCTTTCTTTTACCACTGCGAGTTCAGAATTTCTGACATCTAATTTTTCAATCAACTGCTTTCGTTCTACAAATTCTGCTTCATATTTGATGTGGGTGGAAGCTACCTGCTGCTCGAGCTCTGACCTCAGGCATCCTGCTATTAACATGGCCAGGTTGGCATATCGAAGGTTTGCCAACTCCATGTATTCAGTTAAGTCCTGAATCTTCAAGTCCTGGTTTTTAATTTCTGCTTGGTGGGCGTAGGCATAAGTGTCCAATATGGCCCCCCAATCAGTGTGCTGCACACTGATGTTGTTGATTTAAGCTTTGGTCATATGGATCTCCTTCTCCAGGATTTTTTTGTACATCCCCACCTGATCACAGAAGTGCTCCTTCAGCTTCTTGTGTCGTTTAGCCTCATTCTGCCATGCACTAATCTCGATGGCTGATTTCTTTCGAATAGCACGTACCTCCTCCATTGAGAGGGTTCGATTTTCTCTGGCTAAACGGCTTACATCTTGGTTGACTCGAATGAATTGTTCTCGCAGTCGATGAAAGTGCTTATCAAGAACATTCTTTTTCTTCTCCACAGAAGTCAACTGAAGGTTATCTACAACTAACTGCTTATTCTCTTCTTGCAAGGCCTTGAGTGCCTTAAGATGCGCATGAGTTTGTGCTTTTGCTGTGGAGGCATCCCAAGTGGCCGTCTCCTTTTCTTCTTCCACCTTCTTATTCTTTGTAATTAGTTTTGTTAGTTGCTCGATTTTAAAATTATCTAACTGGTCTGCGGGAACCAATCGCAAGGGATCCCGATGTGCTGCTTGTAAGGCGATGAGCTGCTCTTGTAATTTCTGTACTTCAGCCTCAGCATGCTCAGCCCTTACTTCGG
Organism: Gnetum montanum; assembly: GCA_015680685.1. Classification (NCBI taxonomy): domain Eukaryota; kingdom Viridiplantae; phylum Streptophyta; class Gnetopsida; order Gnetales; family Gnetaceae; genus Gnetum; species Gnetum montanum. The sequence continues at coordinate 653,765 of MNCI01000651.1, read as the reverse complement.
ATATGACCAACTTCCCCTTTGTGGAAATGAGGTCTGACTGAATTGCCATTACATCCTGGGGGATGTCAAACAGGGACGTCAAAACTTGTCCTATTTGAAGCAATCTGTCCAACACATCCTCATGTTCTGCAGGAGTCATTGAGGTTTCGGCAATAGTTTGAGCATCCTGTGCTCCTGAAAGATCTACCGGTGGCACAACAGGTACATTAAAAGACTCTTTGATGTGATCAGTGACCACTTCAGCTGCTCCCGTGGCATCCTGGTGTTGCATGACCACCACAGTGGCCCCTTCACTAGTCTCTAATTGCACTTGAAAAGATGTTGCGTTTCCCGAGATCTGTTGTGACCATCTACTTTCCCCTCCTCCTGTTTGCATTGACAACTCACCCCTTGTGCGATCTACTGAAATCATAGGCTGGCTGGCATCATCGATGACACGGAAGAGATTGGCGTCATCACAACTTCCCCAACTAACCATCTCAGCAATGACCCTCAGATGGCTCATCGACGGTCTATAGTCTTGCGACGGTGGCAGATCCTGGCCTGTGCCGGGTCCTGCTTCTTGTTGTTGGCTGGGACCTGTGGCTGGAGGTTGACTAGGTCCTACAAGTTGAGTTGCAGGGGGTCCAACCATCTGTTCTTCATCTTCTTCATTTGGCCCCAACTCTTCGCCAGTGCTCTTTCTTGGAGCTGGCGCCTTCAATAATTCAGCGTAAGAAGCATTTTGGGCTTTTCGGAGGACGTCATTTGTATATCCCCGAATCCTAGCCCGTTGGCACAGTTTTCTGATAAGGCAAGGAAAAGGGAGTGCCATTTTCCCTGTCTTCCGTTCTTCGAATCGCCTTAGGATCTCCGTTAAATATAGATGAGGAAGGTTAGCGTTAACCTTTCCCATCAACACTGCACATCCTCTTGCCACGTACGTTGATATTCTTTTTAAACCTTTTGTAGGGAAGAGGTGATAGGTTCCGATTTTGAAATAAACTCTCTCTTTCGTGGTTAGCTCACCAAAAGTTTTATCTCTGCCATAAGCCTTTTCTAGCCAATCCTTTCACACATCAGGGTCTGATCGGGTGGATAATTGAGCAACATGGGGGCCTGAATTCAGAAGGTTCAACACTTCTAAAATTTCTTGTGTAGAAAAATCTACTGTCACACCACCGATGTTTACTGTGGTGCCTTGCTCCTTATTGTGCCAAAATAGGTACATTTCCCCTAGGTACCAGGCACCTTTTTCAGAGAGGACAGGCCATAAGGGAGACCCTTTGAGGTGATCCCTAACAGCCTCAGGAGTGAACTCTGCAAAAGATTCGAAGTTGAGTTCCACAATCACCGAGGTAATCGTGGACTTCGTGTGGATAGCCTGAACACATTTCGGGGGCAACGTGAGTTGTTGTCCCAATTCAGGATCAGCAGCTCCTCCTTCTGCCTGCCTGGATCATCTGGTAGGAGGTCCTTCTTGATGGATACTGAATGAGTGTACCTCCTGTTCATTGTGTTATCCGGCAGGGCCTTGCCTGGTACCTCTCCTAGGTTGTTTCACTCCACCTTGGGTCAAACTCTTCTGCTGGGAGCGTTTCAGGGCCGTCTGCAATCACACGGGCCAACGTTAGTAAGGTTGTTTAGGAAATCAAGTGATACCTTACTACTTGCCTTAAATAAAGATCTCATGTTATTGTGTGATCGTGCCCAAAAATTATGATAATGGGTCCTATGACTTAGGTGGAATTTCAATTTAAGCTCCTGGTATGCTTAAGGTGATATGATTTGTGGCACAATTTGTCTAAGTGTTAGTATTAATTACCCTAATTGATGTCCTTTGGGTGATGAGAAATTTCAAAAAAGTTAGGCACTTTTCAGCAAGTGTCTCTCCCCCACGACTAAACTGAACACTCTGGGTTGAAGCAGGTTCAAACGGAATTAAAATCGGAGTACCAGCGCGCGAGATATAGGTGAAAAAGCAAGGGTCACTCAATTGCAAGTCGCAGAGAAAAAATTCAAAAACTTCCCCCCGTGTAAATGGCAAATGAAGCTAAGTGTTGTGGCGGGGGTTCCTATTTATAGGAAAAAGGGACGCGATATCGCATACGGTACATCGCGTACATGATATCTCGTGGGACGCGATATCTCATCCAAACTGTAGTGAGACACCTGGTTAAGACCGAATTTTTAATGATTTTTCTTGAAATTAATGTATAAAGTGAGGACATTGACAAGGATTAATATATTCAAGGGTAATTACATGAATTCGAGAGGCACTTTGATTGATAAGGATGTGAATTTAACAATTAAAACTTTGGCGGTTATGAAGAAAAGGGAATGTAATGGTACATTAGAACGTTAAAGTTTTGAGGGTTAATAAATGGGAAAGAAAATTATGAAAAACTAAGCTGAGGGTAAGAAATTGTGTGTTCTAGCTAGAAAATTAATGAAGATTACAACCAAATTACA
>MNCI01000651.1:538050-650364 GCA_015680685.1 Gnetum montanum | reverse complement strand
TATCACCTTGGATTTCACACACTTTGTAATAAACACAGTGGGGCACTTCATACGATGTAGTTCCCGGATAACGAGTTGACCCACTATGATGTTTAGGACCATTAGATGGTATGCAAGGATTGGGATGATGCCTCCCATGGTGGTGTTCATTGGGCCTTATAGTTGTTGGAGTGTAAGTTGGTGGCCCTGATGAGGTTACATGAGGCGTTGGGTTCGAAGGTAAGGGTGCACCACAGTGTGGAACTTTTGTTGGGTTGGAAGATGCAGTGGCCTCAGAGTTGTGTTGTCCCTTCCTACGGCCGTGTTTAAAGAAAGGACGCCTTTGATGTTAAAGAGGCTCTTCACTGCTGTTAGTAGCAGCAGCACAAGTGTTGTTCGTGGGTTGCGGTGGTACAAACACCTTAGGAACAGTTGGTGGCACTGTGGAAGGAGGGAAAGGATAAGAATGTTGAAATTTAGGAGGAATGAAAGGTGCACAAGGTGGTGGTTGTGTTGGAGGCATGGGTTGATGGTATTGTGGGGAATAATATTGTGGTGAGATAGAGTATGGTGGCCCAGTTGAAGAAACAGGGTGTTGAACGTTATAAGCATTTGGATTCAGAAAATGTGAAGGGTGCCTCCAGTCTAAGGGTGGATTCCCCCACGACTGGGATTGTTGCCACTGTGATTGAACACAGTATCTCTGTATGAACTCTGGATGTAACGTGTTTCCCCAATGCTCATGTAGATGTAACAATATTGGGCATTGACCTTTGGGGTGATCGTATAGGCATATGTTGCATTCATATGTAGGGTTGGCAGTTGAGCACTTAGTCCCTTCATTTCTTCTTTCTGAATGTCTATTATTTCGCCCTGCTTCTTGGGTTGTCAAAACTCTATCTCCAATGATGTTGATATATTCTCCACACTTTTGATTCATCCATTCCAACATCTTATTGATCTTTGCCTCAGCTTCTTCTAACGATTGTTGTATTGGCAAAGATGATGTTTCCACCTTGAGATTTGTTGATATCTCCTTGTTATGATTATGGACCTTTATTGAGTTAAGATTTTGGTCTCGTTAGAGTTTTTCAACGCTCTCCCATGTAGCTAACTCTCCTTCTTCTTTTACTACCCGCTTAATAAGCTCTTGGATTTGATGGGTTCGTAGGTTGTATAGTTGACCTCGGGCATACGTTCCTAAGGTCTCTCTTGTTTCATTACATAGCCCATCAATGATGTGATACATTAGCCTTTCCTTGGAAAACCCATGGCCTGGACAGTTGTTTAACAGTGAATAATATCTTTCCAAGGCCATGTCCAAGGGTTCATGTTGTGCTTGTTTCCATCTTTGGATTTGTTTCCTCAAGGCTGACACTCTTGCATAGGTTTGATAATTTTCGTTAAACACCTCTACCAATGTTGACCAGCGCCATATTAAATTTGGTTTTAACGATCTATACCATACTTTAGCTTGGTCAACGAGTGTCGTCAGAAAGAGCTTCAGTTTTTGCCAACTATTATCAATGTTATTCCATGTGCAGGCATCGTAGAAGGCTAGTAAATGTTGATGCAGATCTGAGTCATAGCCTCCTAAAAATTTAGGAAAGCTGTTTAAATCAAGCCTAGGTAGTCGGCTCTCTTTACGATGCCTACGTGAGATTCGAACAGCCTCTTGTATTTGCGTGAAACTGGTAGTGGCCAGTGGGGGTTCATCGTCATCAGGTAAGTTAGGCTTTCGTGCGTTGTGATGACGTTGTTTTTGTTCATGCTTATAAGAAACTCCCACTTCAGGTTGTATACTCCAATCTTCATCGTCATATAACTCATTGGTTCTCCAATGAACCTCCTCACTAAGTGTGGCATTAATATCATCTTGTAGGAGAGGCATTGTTGTGTGTATATTTATGTGACTTTTCATAATTTCTTCTTTTCAAGAGATGACCACAATACTTCTTTGGTAAAGACATAAAGGAAAAAGCAGTTTTTGATGGGGCTCTTCTCACATAGTAGGGGCAAGTAGCTAAAATTAAAACCATAATTTTAAACTCACTTGAAGTGTTCATGCTTGGTAACCTAATAGTGTTTAATATGTCTTGGATGTGTATGGAAGATAGGAAAAAACGCATATGTTAGGATTAGTAAGGAATTAGATAGTTTCTAGACCAATTAAGCATCTAATTACTTTATTTTCATGCTTGGAAGAAATAGATAAAAATATGAAAGTTATACAAATCATATGCCCCAGTTACACTTAACCACACCACTGTACCTCACAAATAGAATTGGGAAGACACCGATCACATCTTTAATATTCACTACCTTGATAAGGTGTAGTTAAAGAGCTAAATTCTAAAGAATTCAACTGAATTTCTTATTGAATGTTGGTGATTCGTATGGTTGGCCATAGGAACTACTTGTTGCTCATCACCATTAGTTATGATTAGGAATCTCTAATTCATGTAGTTTAGTGGAGAATAATAATAAAGTAATATTTTACTTATCACTTAACCTATAATGATCATGGACTTATCTATACATAGTAAAGCAACACTATTGTTTGTAATGTTAAGCTTGAGGGATGGTATTAAAGATTTAGTATAATTTATTAAGTTTAACATGTCAAACAATGTCTATATTTTGTAATACCATGAATGTTTGTTTTATACCATCATGTGTTACTAAGTTGTAGTACTTGTTGGTTAAATTTTATTATAAGCAATTCTATTAGTTACATCTTTTAATTAATTTTAACTACTCATTATGTCTAGTCAAGTTATCAACATGACTCTTCTTTCTAACATACATAGGTGTGTTTTCTCTAGTTTGATTATATGAGTAGTGAGAGACAAAAGAATTAAAGAAACATTATTGTCTTTGGTTTGATTGTGTGAGTAGTAAGAGATAAAAGAATCAAAGCAACATTATGTAGTACTATCTATCATTATTTACATTTTTAGCTATCAAGTACAATGTAGTTACTTAACATTGCAACAATTATAGAACCCATGATGTGTTGTAATTTCAATATGTTTCTTACTAATTGAGTCATCAATTATTTCTAGTTTCCTTAGACCATGTGATTCAAACATTACTAAACTTAACATATATGAGAAAGAAAAATATGCTATACTTCAAGAAATTAAAGATTAGAGACATTATTTATTGGGATCCAAATTTCTTTTACTTACTGATCATTAAGAACTTCATTTTTTGAGTTCTCATAAGAAATTAAGTGATAAACCTATGAAATAAGTTGAAAAACTTCAAGGATTCCAAAGCATAGGAGTGACAAATCTAATGTAACTTTTAATGCTTTGTCTAGAATCCATGTTGCTCATTCTCATGTTGAGGTTAATGGCTTTGATTCTTTTCCCAAATAGTATCCTAATGATACTGATTTTTGGAAAAAAACTATATTCTTTATTGTTAGTAAGGACATACAAATAGAAGGCTTGTCATATTAAGAATGTTATTCTTTTTAAACATCGTCAAATGTGATTTTAAATTTAAGATTCATGAAAGAAAGCACAATAATGACATAGTTGGACATATGACTAAGGTAAAGACAATGGAATTATTGAGTAAGAATTACTTTTGGTTAGTTACATATAGAGATGTTAAATTTGTTAAGGAATGTTATGTTTTCCAAAAGTCCAAAGGTGGAAAAGGTGTTGATGGATACTACATACCTTTCTTAATCCTAAATACTCCTTGGAAAAGTATCTCTTTAGACTCTATTTATGACATCCCAATAATAAGATCTAGTCATGATTCTATCCTTATTATGATATATAGATTTATTAAGATGGTTCATTTATTCCATGTATAAGCATAAGTGATGTTTTTCATGTTGTTCATTTATTCTTTTAGCATGTTATAAAATTACATGACATGCCATTGAATATTTGAGTAATAGGAATGTCAAATTCACAAGTTATTTTTGGAGAACTCTTTGGAAATTATTGGGAACAAAGTTGTCATTTTCTATAGCCTATCATCCTCAAATCAATGCATAAACTAAAGTTGCAAATAGATCTTTACTATATATTCTTACATATTTATGTGAGAATCAACCTCAAATATGGGAGAATATGTTAGCCCAATTTGAACTCTCATATAATAATGCTTTTCCTACGAGTATTAACAAGACTCCTTCTATTGTCAATCATGGTTTTTTACTAATGATGATATTTGAATTCAAGAAATTTGATGATTATACCTCTTTAAGTATTTTTGTTCAACAAATGAAGTAATTGCATCCATAAGTCAAATCTCACTTAGAAAAAAAGATTTAAGTATATATCTTCCAAGGCTAATGAGGGTATGAGGAAAGTTGAATGTCAAATTGATGGTGATGAAGCATCAAAGTATCACAATAATGGGCCCCCATTGATGTGGCCTCATCGATGGGTCCCCATCAATGAGGCCACATTAAGGTAGCGTTTACTATGTTTATGGGGCCCCATCGACATAGCTCCACAATAAAGTCTATAAATATGTGCTCATCCGTCATGTTTATGGCATGTGTTGTCATAGTTGTAGTGAAGCTCCTGCAATTTTGTCATTTGAAACTTAGAATATTTTTCTAAGTGCCTATAGTAGAAGTTAGAAAGTGTACGGATCTTTTTTTGAGCATTAATGTGCCTAAGCACACTAGTGTGAATAGCAATAAAGACAAGCCTTTTGATCAAACCTTGTAGCACTTGGAATAGATTAATGATTTATTTCTACATTTACCATTTTCATTAATTACACAATTAATTAAGATAAGTAAGAATTTAATTAATTAACTAATTAAGCTAAATAGATTAAACATGTAAGTATGATCGCTTCAAGCATAACATACAACACTTGGTAATCCCAGCAGTGCTTAACGCTTGGTAACCTAGTAGTGTTGTATGCATTCAAGATGTGTACGAAAGGTGGGACTAGATGATTATGTTAGGATAGTTAGTTATTAATTAGCAATCAAATTAGTTAAATTGGTTAATAAATTGAGTTTCATCTTGTTATCAATTGTAGGTGAATAAAATATAAAATAAAAAAATCATGTGCCTTAAATACACTTAACCATACAACTAAGTTTCACAAGTGTAGTTGGGAAGACAACGATCATCATGATTAGATTTCACTTCCTAAAACCAACGTACTTAGGAACTTAAGGTTTGTGGAATTCAACTAGATTGCACATGAACACTTGTAATTTGTATGGTTGGGTGTAGGATACACTCACTGCTCATCATTAACGCCATTGCTGGGGACCTTTAGTTTGTTATGTGTGCTATCTAGGATTTAGTGAAAAATTATTTAACATTGTTGAAATGAATCCTAAATTCATATCATACATCAAAATAACTACAACAATTATAAAAAAGCACACTGCATTTCTTATCTTCCAATACAAGATGTCTTTTTCTCACAAGAGTGAGTCTCTACCCAAGTTTAACAAAGTAAATCAGCAAGTTTCCTAGTAATATAGAGTGATATATGCTCATCTTGATGAGTATGTATCCAATTTCACCTTCATCCTACACCAAGATGAACAACTACAGTGGTGAGACATGGAGGGCAACATTGTGTTGTCGCCTGATCGATCCATTTCTGTAATGCTCCACCAAACTCTTATGTAGTTGGGTATCCAAGGGCTTCATTCTGAATATGTTGTGTAGGATAGTGATGCTAGGGATTATCATCCCATTGATGCACAACGTCTAAGGGATCAATAGCTAGAGCAGTGTTATGAATCTATGAAGGGAAGTGGTCCAATGATTCTCCATTCCTAATGTACTAAAAATATGGTGGAGAACCCTTCTTTGGGGGTTTTCCGTACAAAGAGACTCCTCTCTTTAACTTTGGTGAAGGAGGTCAAAACTAGAACTTACAGTCCATGATACATAATCCTAGTTCTAGCAAGAATGGATCCAATAACAAAGGGGGATCCAAGGAGGAGGGTTATGGTAGGGATGTGGGCAAGCAACATGATCATAATTGTGGCCGCAACCACCAAAGAGTGGATGAAAAGCACTATGATGATGCTAGTCCTCTTTCCTCTTTACCTTTGTCATCATCTTCTTCCTCTTCTGGCACTAAACACAATCACAAGGGATACAATTATGATGAAGGTGATCAACGGCATCGATATGATCATAGGGACCATTGGGCAAGTCAAGAGTTGGGGCATGGGTATTCAAGAAAGGCCTATCACCATGAACAAAGAGGTAGTAAAGGGCATTATAGGCACCAAGGTCATGACTACGATGAGTGTTTTCTCATCACCTAAAGCATGCTAAACATCATAGAGGCAACAAGAATTCCAAAAAGACATGTGAAAGATAGTAGGATCAAGTGATTAGATATGAACAACATCTCCAAGTTTGAGGGGGATATAGCTTTGATCCACAAAATCATCTTCAAGATTTTCATGATGCCTATGCCCTAAAAAACATAGAAAATGACTGGCAAAAGCTAAAGTTGTTTCCCAAGACACTCGTCAAAGAAGCAAAAAGCTGGTACTAGTCCTTGGGGCCAGAATCAATTTTTAGATGAAGTATGATGCTTGAACTATTCAACAACAAGTATCAAACATACTCTTGAGTGTCCAATCTTAGAAGGTAGATCCAAGGTTGGAAGCAAGGAACACATGAGTCCTTAGATGCCACCATGGATAAATATTATTCCTTATTACACTAATGCCCTAGCCATGGTTACTCTGAGTAGGAACAACTTCACCACATCATAGAGGGGCTTTGCTTTGAAACAAGGAGAAATCTTGGGACCTATGCCCAAGGAAGACTATCAAAGTTAAGAGTCCATCAAATCCAAAGGCTAATCAAGCAGGTAGCAAAAGAAGAAGAAGAATTGAGGAAATGTGAAAGTGAAAAAGAATACAACTGAGATTCTTCCATTTGCAAAGGGGAGGTCCAATTCTGTGATAGTGAAGAGGAATCATCATGTGATGATGTGGTGAATCAAAAAACCTTATCGATTCAAAATTTTACGTCTAAAATCTTAGCTAAGGTAGATCAATTATGGGACTCCATGCATAGTAGATTTTACACTATTCTAAAAATTACTAAAGATTCTAAAGAATAAAGTAGTGATTATGACTGCAAGATGTGAAAGGAAGATGAAAATGCTAATTAAAGGGGTAAGTGCAAGATTTTTGCAGTAGAGGAAGTTGGCGAAACTAAATCAAATGATGGTGGCGGGTGTAACATCTGCCAATATGAACATCCTAAGGGATGTAAGGATGTTCATATTAGTAGATGTCCTAAGGGATGTCGCCCCATCATGTCACACTTACAGAAGTCTAGGATGTATGCTTTGAATCCATAATAGCAAAAAAAATAAGCACTTAGAAAATTACCTTATCCTCAAAGTAATCCCAAGCAATTCCATTAGCAACAACAATATTATCCAAGTGGAACTCAACCACAACTATATAAGTAGTATCAATAGTGTCAACAACCATAGTTGTGGGGGATCCCATCACCAATGCAATGTTACTAGGGCCATCAATCTAAAATTGGTTAATCAATTGAGTTTTTTGGAATCTCATGCTCATAAAAGATCATTTTTCTAATCCAACAGCCCTACTAAGCCTTCACAGACTTAAGTGGTTGATCACCTTACTCCTGTCTCATCCTCTACAAACCATTCCATTAGGAATCCTTCAAACCAAATAATACCCAAAATTCATATTATTATGCTAACTCATGTCATATTTCATTGAATCTAGGCTAGTAACCTTCCTAGGAAATTAGCTAACCCTAGGAGTGCTCTTATGTATTTAAAGATTGCTGAGAATGAACCATGTAAAGCTCTTCTTAATTTAGGTTTTAGTGTTAACTTGATTTCTTATGAGATGTATATTGCCTAGAAATTTCCAACTCTTAAGAAGAGTAATATCTAATTAGAATTAGCAGACTAGTCCATTACTATTCCATTAAGACTAGTAGAAGACATTGTGACCACTATCCTGCCGATTTCCTAGTAATCAAGATTGAGAACTATAAGGGGGACTTTCCAATCCTTATGGGAAGGGCATGGCTAAGAATTATTGATGTGAGAATGGGCATCATAGATCTTTCCTTAGAAATTTTCAAGGAGAATGAATTTGAAAAAATTAAAATGAACAGAGTTCCATGCATCATGTACAACAATACCGAGTGTAACTATGTGCAAACAATCTAGTCTATCAAGAGCACATCCATCAAAGTATGTAGATAGTGTGTAGATGAATTTAAAGCTCCAAGGTGCTTATACACAAAAACTACAAAATAGGAGGGCATCCAATGGTTGATACTTAATCTTAAAAATAACATACTTTGCATGGAACTTGCTGAGAACCTAACATGTGCCTATGTTGAAGACATGGATAAACTAGAACAAGTGCATCATCAACTCTCTAATAATGCAAATGATGATACCAATTGGGAAGAGTTGGAGATCCCTAAAAATTTCAAATAAGAGCCCCTAGAGTTGAAAACTCTACCTATCGACCTAGAATATGCACTCTTGAAAAATGGCAAGTCGGTCATACTTAATGCTAAACTTGCTCCTAAGAAAAAAGAAAAATTGTTTAAAGTGGTCAAAAAATGGCTAATAACCTTTTCTTGGTCATATCCTAAACTTATTGAAATTGATCCATGAATATGCTAGCACCACATTTATATTGATCCATTAATGAAGCCAAAGAGGTAACCACAATGGTGGTTGAATCCAAAATTGAAGCAAATCATCAAAGAGGAGATTGAGCAACTCCTTAAGGTAGGGTTTATCTACCCCATTGCAGATAGCAAGTGGATCAGCCCACACATGATAGTGCCAAAGAGAGGTGGAAAATGATAGGTTTATATTAACTTCAAGCTGTTTAACATGGCAACATTTAAAGATTATTTTTTGTTGTCATTCATTGATCAAGTATTGGACACCAGATCTACGCAGTGCTATTATAATTTTTTGGATGGTTATAGTGGCTATAACCAAATCTAGATTGCACCAGAAAACTAGACCAAAACAACATTCAAAAGTCCTTGAGGAACCTTTGCATATTGAAAGATGCCTTTTGGTCTATGAAATGCTCCTACCACTTTCCAATGCCTAGTCTTAAGCATCTTTTAGTAGCAAATTGGTAGTAGAGTGGAAGTCTTCATGGATGAATTCTTAACTTATGATGTTACATTTGAGCAAGCATTGGACCACCTTGAGAAAGTACTCAAAAGATGTGTGGAAAAAAATCTACGACTCAATTGGTAAAAGAGCCAACTCATAGTCCAAGAAGGCATTGTATTGGGACACAAAATTTCTCAAGTAGGGATTGAGGTGGGCCCTAAAAAAATAAGGATCATCCAAGGAATAACTCACCAATCAGAAACCATTAAAGATGTTCAGCCATTCCTTGGATACATTGGCTACTACCGATGATTCATAGAGAATTTCTCTAAGATCGCAAAACTATTGGTCGAGCTAACAAAGAAAGATGCTTCATTCATCTAGACTAAGGAATGCAAAAAGCCATTCCAAAGCCTCAAGAGAAAGCTCATAGAGACTCCAATTCTATAAGCACCTAACTAGTCCAAATCATTTTATATCATGATAGATGCATCAAATTATGCCTTGGGAGTTGTACTTACATAGTTGGACGACATGAAACATCCATACTACATCCACTACATAAGTCAAAGCATTGTGGATGCATAATTGAATTACACCACAAGGGAGAAAGAACTAATGGCAATGGTGTATGCTCTAGAGAAGTTCAGGCACTATGTGCTTGGATATAAAGTGTTTGTGCACAGTAACCATAGTGCCATTCACTTCCTCATGAACAAGCCAACAGTAAGCCTTTGTGTCATATGGTGGCTAGTGATCTTGCAGGAATTCAATCTTACAATGGTAGATCAAAAGGGGACTGAGAATGTGGTCATTGATCATCTCTCTCAGTTACAATGGAATGAAAAAGAGGAGGAGGGCCCACTCTCTAACCAATTTCCTAATGAACACCTCTTTACTTGTGCAATAAATGAACAAGTGCCCATAGAACCAAAATGGTATGATGGCATCCTCACTTATCTTCTCACTTAAGAGATTCCACAAGATTTGGACTATAGAAAGAAAAAATAGTTTCTTCATTAGGCTAAGCACTTCATGAAAATCAATAAACACCTTTACAAGGTGCATGTCAATGGCTTGGTTCATTGGTGTGTACTTGATGTTGATCAACTATACATTCTCTCGTATGCTCATGAGGGTCATTATGGGGGCCACTATGTAGAGAGACACAAGCCCATAAAAATCATAATGGAAGGATACTATTAGACCATAATCTTCAAGGATTTTTACCAGTTTGTTTGATCTTGTGAACATTGTTAATGAGATGGTGGCATGACCACACAAGTGGAGGGTCCTCAACAATGGATTCAATTACTCGAACCCTTCAACATATGGGGCATTGACTTCATGGATCCCATCACACCCATGTTAAATGGAAGGCATATATAATCATTATCGTTGATTACTATACAAAATGGATAGAAGCAGTAGTCGTCATCAACTGTACATCGTTTACTACTGCATCGTTTATACAACAAAATGTTGTGAATAGGTTTGGGATGCCATGTGCACTAATTTTTGACAATAGAACCCATTTTATAGGTGCTACTTTTTGTAAACACATGCAATTCTTAGGAGTTGAATATAAATTAACAACACCCTACCATCCCCAAGCCAATAGTTGAGCAAAGGTTACTAATAGGGAGATCACAAAGATTCTAACAAGAACTACTAGCAAATATAGGAGAGATTGGAGCATGAAACTCAACGATGCTCTTTGGGCCTACAGCTCAACATGAAAACTCCTTATTGGCTACTCTTCCTATGAGTTGGTGTACAGAAAACTTCCAACACTCCCAATTCAATTCGAGCTCTGTACACTCTCAACAACTTGTGACTTGAACCTTAACATAAGTTTAACATAAAAAGCAAGACTGATCAACCTAAATGTGCTAAAAAAATTGATTGGAAGCCTTATCCTTGAATGAAGTGCACAAGGCATTCAATAAATAATGACATGACCTAAGAATCAAAAGCATCCAACTCAACCGAGAGATAAGGTCCTCTACTAGAACCCCACACATGTACCTCAATGAACTAAGTTCCAGACATTGTGGGAGGGGCCTTATATAATTGATAAAACCTTTCCTTTTGGGATCATGATAATATAAAAACCTAAAAGTCCAAACAAGAAGTAGTTGATCAACATCCAATAGGTAAAGCCTAACCACAAGCACAAGCAAGCTAGTGTAACAAATATCTTAATAGATGAACAACCACACTCAATTTTTTGGATCTCCTCCTTCCAACTTAGTTTCGGAGGAGATGGCCATCCATGCTAATCACATATGTGGCTCCTTAATTTTTCTATTTTTTGTTTTACACATTTTTATTTTTTGCAAATTGTTTATTTTACATCATTTTGATTTTAAAACTTTTTCCTATTTTACACCATTTTTTGTTTTACACCATCATTAGTACATTTAAATTTTTCTTGAGTATTTTACACTTTCTTATATATTTTACTTTATTGTAGTGTGATTTTTTAATATCTGTTAATAAACATGCTTTGTGCCAATAAGACACAGTGGTGTTGTAGCTATTGCTAAGGGTAGTTTGTGCTTAATTTTTTTATTTGCTAATGTCTAGTTTCTATTTTTGAATTTTTGTATTGGTGGCTAAGACATGGTTTCTTTTTCATGGAATAGGTAGTGAGTCCACAACATTCACCCATCCAAAAAAATCTATAGTTTTCCTTGTTTTGGGAATATGAAGTCCCTTTCATTAAATAAACCTTTAATAAATTTGTGACCTTAGTGGTTTCTAGAATAAGAAAGGTTTTAAAGGTTTTCATAGGATGTGACTTCAAGGGGACTCAATACTCTTTGTACTCTTCTACTTACTTGCATGAGTGTTTTCATGGATTTCTTATTGTTCGTGTTGACCAATAATAGGAAATTGAATAAGTCTTTGCATGGTGCAGTTCCCATCCAAAATTTCCAAAAAAAAAATCAACAAACAAACAAAAAAAAACAAATAAATAAATAAAGTAACATGATGGAAATTCAAAGCACACCCCTTAAAAAAATAAACGGGCTACAAGAACTAATTATGAAACTAGAAAGACATGTTACCCATCCCTATATATTTCCTCTAACTAAGGCCCTCTTTCACTTCTTGCTTCTCTTTTCTTATTTTTAAGGAACAATGGTTGTTCTGTGGAAGCACTCTTGTATCTTAAGGGGATGGATTAGTCTTCGAGTGGCGATACGAAGTCACTAAAAGTGGTTGATTTTTTTCTGAACTAAAGATGGATCTTCTTAGGTCATTTAAACACACTCCCACAAGGAAGTTTTCATGACCTCAATTTGAAACTCCATTCCACATTTTCCATCATCTATCCATGCTACCCATAAGTCACCTCACTGCTAGTGTCCATGTTCTTGTTCAGTGTCTTTGTTTGACATACTTGAATTCTTTGGTAGAATCTTTTGGGTTTTGGTCCTTAACTTTAACAAATCATTAATCACTTATGGGGCCCATGGACTCGATAGGTTGAGGTTATGTAAGGGCAAACAAGGCATGTACCTGCTATGGGGAGGACCCACTCACATATCTCTTGGTTGGGTTTATTAAGCACCTTATCCTTAGGCATTATTGAAATTAGAATCTTTTGTGCATCCATCTTTTGCATTTTGACTGTGTGGTCTAAGAATTTTCTTCAATTCACATATTATCCATCAATTTTTTAAATTTTTGAGCTTTCAAGGATCCTCTTCAATGATTTCATCATATTCTTGGCTTTTCTGGAACTCCATGAACCCTAAATTCATTCAAAAATTCCTTGTATTTTTTAAAACATTCAAGTTTGAAATTTTTTTTATGGACCTTGTAAATGGGGCTTCGTCGATGGAGCCCATGTGTATATGAAGCCCCATCAATGTAGCACAAAAAAGCTATATATATGCACAACCCCCTTTAGAAATTTTTCACATTTACTCATAAACACCTAAGGAGTATTTGCAATTTTCAAAGCCCATAACTTCCTAATTGGTTGTCCGAATCACTCCATTCTTCGAACCTGTAGCTCATGGAGGTAAGCTCTTAGTCATGAGAGCCACAAACATGCTATTTTTGATAGAGAAATTTTAGACATTTTTCTAATTCCCACAAAGGTTTAACTAAGGAATCATTATTAAAACACCAAATTACCAAAGTTAAACCTTTCCAATAATCTTTGATAACACTTATAGTAAAAAATTAATTAATAAAATAATCAATCTACCATGGTCCAACTGTAGCCAAGTGTAACTAATTAATGAGATAAGGTATCCAAAAAAATTTAGTTACACATTATATCTACTAATTCATGGATGTGTTGTGACTACAAATGGCACCAAAAGAAAAACACACCCAAGAAGGAGGACCATCTCAACCAAGGGAAAAATGACCAAGAATGGGAAGGGGCCAAGAATTATCCAAAGAAGAATCAATTGCAACCCATGTCATAGGACCTCTTAGGGAAGAGGCCAAAGTGGAGTCTATTTGTTAGATTACAGAACAAGTGGTAGCAACAGAACATTCCCACTGGGATGAGGCACTAGCCCAACAAGAAAATCTTGAGGTGACCTTGATGGAAGCTTGCCAAAATCATCTCAAATCAAGGAAGGTCAAGAAAATAATGCTCCAAGAGTTGAAATTTGGCTCTTTCTTGGAGCAAGCACCTAAAGAAGTACATGATCAACTGAAGACCTCTCCCATGTGGCCAATTATCACTTCCAGTGGGGAGTGATATATGGGAGAGACATTCCTATTTTGGAACAATAGGTAGGCTAGTTCAATAGTCAAGATCAAGGACATTTTAGTGTCCTAATCGGTGCAAGCCATTGCAAAGGCACTTAGGTTTCCTGAAACAGGGGTGAATCTCACCGAGATTTCAATGTAGGTGGACCCCAACATCAAAAAGAAATAGATTCAATGATGCTATAATGTCAACCACAAGGAGTACAACATGCTCACACCAGCAAAAAGAATCCATTACAAGATCACAACTTTTCACTTAAATCCCATGGTGAGGCCTAGTAAGATCACTATCTTTTCTGCCCATGTGTGTGCTGCTTTAAGTGGAAGATTCCCCATCAACCTTCCATAGTTAATATATCTGGAAATAGAGAAGTGGTTCAAGGAGAATGAAGATGGAAGGAAGACACTCCCTTTTCCATGCCTCGTTAGAAAACTATGTCAAAGGGGAGGGATAGTCCACAACACTAATGATGTTGTCTGACATGCTCCGATTACTAATTGGGTGGAGATGATGAAGGACAAAACTCCTACAACAATAATCTAAGAAGAGGAGTAGTAGCCACCACCTCCACCTACCACATAGAAAATAGTGATGGATGTCACTGCAACATTCCAATGGTTGTGCAAGTATTGAGAATGGCTCTTGAGTGAGCAAGAGCAATAGGTAGGCATGAGTGGTGGAGACCTATCTGTGTATTTCCCTGTGATGAGTCACCTAAATGAGGTGGCTTAAACAGTTAGCTTGATGGGAGGAGGTGGATCCATTTTCTCTGCCCAAAAAATGCAATTGTCCACAAGGTTAAATCCTAGTTCCATAGAGGTAATAGTATCTCTCTCAAAACAACAACAACTCCCATATATTTTTGGGAATACCATGACCTTTTTGATGCACTTGGAGGAGGGCAAGGGGGCAACAAAACTAATGATGCAATACCATGAAAAAGAAATAGCAGCTGAGGTGGTTGATAATAAAATCATTGAAACACTCAATGCACCTATGACATCTATACTAGACGTCATTGCACTTAAAGATGTGTAGATGTCCACAAGGACCATAAGTAGTAAATTAAGTGCAGCACAACATGAACAACTGTTAGACCAACTAGCATGAACTAAGAACCTTCTAGATAGTATAATTGCAACCCATTCAAAGCTAATAGAGGCAAGGGGCAAAAATATTATTTTGGAAGGGCAACTTGAAATAGCCAAGAAGCTGAATAAATGCTTGGTTGTAGAGGTTGCTAAATTGAGAACCTAGATTTCTGACCCTACATTTCTGAACCTAGCATTGACAAGAGATGAAGCTCTTGAAGAGCTTCACACTAGGTTGAAAGGGGTTTAAGATGTGATGGAGATGATAGTGTTCTATTAATCTTTGGCAAAAGTCACCTAGCATAAAATTCAAAAGGCTTTGGATTTGATCAACCGGCAGAATGTGCATCTAAACGTAGAAAATCATCATCTGCAAAACATTGATGTGCATAAATAATAGTTGATTGATTTTATCTATCAATAGTAGGAGCAACTAGCTAGAGCAAACACAAAGTTAAGAAGATTGGTAGTTGAGAATAGAAACCTTTTCATGGAGGAGGTCTATGCCCTTTGCCAAAAGACTACAATAGAAGTAACTACTTGGAAATCAAAGGCTTTCAAATTTGAGAGAGTCAAAGCTCACTATAGAGACCAGGTTAGCCTACAAAAGGAAATAAATGAAAAACATATTCAAGTGGTGAAGGAAAAGGTGAGCAAGAACGTCCAGTAACTCCAACAAGGATGCAAATTATGGCAGCCCATAATTGATGGAATTGATCAATACAATAAAGCAAAAATTCACCTAAAGGAGTTATAGATAGAGGAGATGACTAAATATATGGAGCTTGCCAATATCTGGTATGTAAACTTGGCTATGTTGATTGTCAAATGGTTGTGGTCGGAACTGGAAAAGAAGGTGGTTAGCCTGTAGTTCTTGTATGAGGCCGAGTTTAAGAATCACATGGACACCAAGCAAAAGCTTGTAGAGGAAAATGTTGAACTTGAGGTTCTCAAGGGAAAATATACTAATTAGAGATCCACTGCTAAGAGCTTAGCCAAAAGAATGAGTGACTACTAGGAGCTGCAAAACATAGTTAGGGTGTTTGATGTTGAACGCACATAATTCGCAACCTAGTTTATCAACATTAAGAAGTTGTTCCCAGTAATGCCTTGTCCATGGGATGTCCCCATTCCAACCCACATTAGCAATAGCTGTGTGGGCTATGAATGATCTTTGGAGCAAGGAGGAGAAGATAAAGGCATTACTAGATGCATTTCACCTTCCATTAGAGGTAGCCACCACAATAGGACAACCATAGCCTCCTCAGCAACTACACATGCTCGAAGCTGGCAAAGGTCTTTCAGAACCTCCACTACTTGGGGTAGTTTGATCTTCTCAACCATCTTCATGTCATCAGAGGATGTGCTATCCAATTTTAGTCATGCCATGATGTTCAGTTTTGTGGCACAAACACCACAAATTTCATAATGATGATAATCTATACACTCGGGCACTCAGTTTTGCTGTGTTAATTTTTTGTGTTAATAATCTCATACTCTCCCAATTTTGTAAAGGAGCTTGAGGACGAGTTTTCATTTAGTTGTGGGGGTATGATGAAGTGTCAAAGTGTCACATCAACGGGCCCTTATCAACGAGTCCTTGTTAATGTGATTCCATCGATGTGGTGTTGCCCCATCGACAAAGCCTTGACAATGTAGCATTTGCTACGTTTATGGGGCCCCATCGACACAACTCCACAATAAAGTCTAAAAATACATGCTCATCCACCATGTTGATGGCATGTCTTATCATAGTTGTAGCGAAGCTCTTGCAGTTTTATCATTTGATAGAATATTTTTCTAAGTGTCATAGCAAGAGTTAGAAAGTGTATAGATGTTTATTCAAGCACTGATGTACCTGAGCACACCAATGTAAACGGTAATAAAGACAAGCCTTTTAATTAAACCTTGTAGCACTTGGGAATAGATTAATGATTTATTTATGCATTTATCATTTTTATTAATTACATAATTAATTAAAATAAGTAAGATTTTAATTAATTAACTAATTAAGCTAAATAGATTAAACATATAAGTACGACCTTTTCAAGCATAACATATAGTGCTTGGTAATCCTAGCAACGCTTAACACTTGGTAACCTAGCAATGTTGTATGCATTTAGGATGTGTATGGAAAGTGGGATCAAATGCTTATGTTAGGATAGTTAGTTATTAATTAATAATTAGATTAGTTAATTTGGTTAATAAATTGAGTTTCAACTTGTTATCAATCGTAGGCAAATGAAATATAAAATAAAAAAAATCATGTGCCCCAATTACACTTAACCATACAACTAAGCTTCACAAGTGTAGTTGGGAAGACAATGATCATCACGATTAGATTTCACTTCCTAGAACCAATGTACTTAGGAACTTAAGGTTTGCAAATTCGGCTAAATTGCACATGAATGCTTGTAATTTGTATGGTTGAGCGTAGGGTATACTCGCCGCTTATCAGATGGCTATGTTTGGATTTATTTGAGCAAAGAAAGATAGAAAAATATGCATTTCTATAAGCTTAAATCAAGAATAATTAGTCTATTCAAAATTAAGACCAAGATTAATCTTAATGTCTATGAGATTGATTTGCCTAAAAAATTTTCCACTTCTTGTGTTTTAAATGTTTTAAATGTTTCTATTTCTTGTCTATTAATTTGATTTTTTTGAAAACTACAGAAAATTTTAAAGGAAGACTAATGGTCAAGAAAGTCCAAGGATCACTCCAAACATTTTAAAAAGTTCAAAGTAGCCTTGAAAAAGTGGAAGAATGGCATTTATCATTGTGTGAGCTTGAGAGGGAGTGGGAGCATTCTTCTTATGCAATTGAGTATGAGATCATTCTCTTAATGATCATCCTTATAATGTGAGAGTGAAGTGAGCATTTGATTAGTTGATTGTCAATCTTTAGTAGTGAGTTACTTCCATTTATGCATTTTATTCATTCTCTTTAAGCAAGAATAAAGTTCTCCTTTATCTTTTCTTGTTCAATTGTGAGTTATGATGGATTTTTGCACTTGAGTGAGCTCAAATTGTATAATTCAAGACATCTCCCTACCACATAATTCACTAGCTATAACACAAGCTATTAATATATTATTAAATCATATTATAAAGTACAACCTTATGCTAAATCACAAAAACTGAAATAATAACAAAGTAAAGGTCTTAAGTTTAAAACATTAGGGTGTTATACATTATTACTAAATTAAAGAACATGAAAGAGACATAAAATATAATAGATTTGAAAAATCACTATTGATAGAACATGTCAATAATTGCTTAACACATGAAACTAAAAACACTTGGCAATTAGATAAATGGAGAGTTTAGCCAAGATAAAAAAATTATTTAGAAAGGAAAATTATAGAATATATAGAGATCAAACTACATCCTAATGATATGAATAGAGGTGGAGGCTTAGATATCAATGAAGAATTATGAGATCTCATAACCAAAATCTTAAATAATAAAAAATGATATAATTTATTTCTTTTGAAAATCTTATTCATAAAGTGATGAGTTCAACCCCCAAAAACATTCAACTTGTAACCCCTTTTAAAAAACAAAACCAACTAATAAATAAATTTATAACCTTATTATTAAAATATCTATAATACCCTTAGAGATATGGCATTATCCATCCTTCATCCTTCTCTAAAGTATATCTTCTTATAATTAGTTAATAATTCTATAAAAAATAAAAAATAAAAATAAAAACCTCAAAGTTATCTAACTTTAATAATAATAATAATAATAATAATAACAATGCTAACCAACTTTTGCAAGGTTACTTATAAATAACCTCTTCCATCTATATTATTTAGCACCAAAATCTTGAAAGGATTCAAAACTAGTATGGTTTGAGATAGTAAGAAGCGAAAACCCTCAAAACATTTACTTTAATTATTGCACTGGAAATAATCAAAAAATTTATTGTAGCAATTACTCAAATGAACTAGAAAGTTTGATACATAAATATAAAATTTTATATTTGGGTTTGGAAAGTTTGTATTTACTAACTTAAGATTTGAAAATTCTAAAAAGAAAAACAAAATGATTCCAAAGATTAACAAAAATATTATATAGCTAAAAGCAATTTCTATATGCACGGTAGAAAGTTTATATCAATATTTGTAAAAATTGACTTTTAAAAAAGTTAATCAAGAAAATACTCTGTATAAATTATAAAGACAAGATTTTGGTTCTATTTTATACAAATGACATTATATTTTAGAGTAATAATATTGATTTAGAAGCGTAGTCTAAAAAAATAAAAAATGAATTTAAATAACTAATATTGGATATTGTATTTTTTCAAAATTAGAACTTAAACTAAATAAACCCTTGATTTCATTGTAGCAATAAAAATATGGAAATGAAGTGTTTAAAAAGACAAAGTTAACTTATTTTAAATTTTTAAGATACTATGAGAAGAGCTTTGTATGCATAATTACAATTTTGCGAGGCAAAATATTAGCCAACCATTGTATCAATGTATTGAATAACACCACCTTAGACACAATTCTCTATTGGAGTATTTGTTTTTCTTATGGAAAATATAAATAAGATTTTAGGATATGTAATATTAACATGGATATAGGAATAAAAAGAGATATGCAATTGCTTAATTTATCTTCAAGAGACTTCAAAGCATTTTTAGGACAAACAAAATTTTTTTAAAGGGTTTTGATATGTTCTTGATTAGTCTTAAAAACCTTATCAAGAAATTGACTTGAGGTAGCTAATTCTAACTCTTTGAACTAGAGCAAAATCTTTACTTGAATACTATATTTAAATCTTATAGAATTAAAAATGAGGATAAGTAAGAAAGACATGTTCTTTATGTATTGCTTCCTTGGAAGATTAATCCATTATGCTATCTCTTAGTGAAAAGGCAACATGACCTACATAAACAGAAGTGAATGCAACTTTATTTTGCATTGGAATTTGTAAATTGTAGTCTTAATTTGTATTAGAATTGTAATAGGCATTTGCATTGAGGATCCTCTTTAAATATGATGCTAATAGAATTACTTTTCTCTTGTAGTTTGTTCTTGGAAACTTTTAGGTATTATATAGCATTAACATAATATATAAAAAAGTTTATATTTATTACATATTATAACGCTAATTAGGGAGGTTGCGTTGATACACTAAAAAGTACGAGTAAATGTGCCTTACATTGAGTGGATCTTTAATCACTTAGATATCAACCACTTCATTAATGTAACAGGTGAAATACATTATTTTGGGAAGTTAGCAATTTACATAGAGGTAGAGAATATAGCAATGGCAACAATACTGGGGCATTTTTTTCATAATTAGATCATTTTTTTGCTTGGGATTTGAAATTAGTTTGCCAATTGCATTATGTTGTGATAACAAAAGAATAATTTGAGTTGCTAAAACCCAGGTTATGGTGTAGAGCCAAGTTGCTGTTCTCCGTAAAGTTGATATAATTCTGTCCGTGAATTTTTAATATAAATGGTCTTCCCTACCCTCTAAAGGGTTGAGGGTGAGAATAGTTTAAACTTTAAACCCATCAAGAAAATCGTTTTAGGCATCTTTTGGGCCAGAGCAGAAATGACGCGTAGCTAATGTCACGTCATAGACATTGACAACGATGTGCAGTTTGCGGAGGGATACTTTTGCACAATTCATGAACATGAAATTTAAAGCAATCTTTAAATATCCCTGTCGCATAAAAGATTGATATGGACCCGCGGTGCTGCATGATAAACATCCAGATTACGAAAACACAAGTTTAAGACATTAGAAAAGCTTTTGCTGCACATAGGATGGACCATGCCAGATTTGGACAGCAGAATCCTATAAAATGTAACATAAAGCAGATTTGATAAAGTCTTTAAGCAACATATTCAGATCCAGAAGACTTTTTTTGGAATCGCAGCAACAGAATCTGATGTCAAAAATAGGAACGACTTAGCTACATTTTTATTTTACCATAACATACTTCCTGCAGACAAAATTTGTGGAGGCCAGAAACTGCAGCACCAGACTGACACACACAAACCAATAATAACGTTCCCGCATGCGCGTTAAACCTCAGATCACTCGAAACCAAAAATACCATACCATACCATGAGACCATCACCACCATGGAATGGACTTCCTTTTTACAATTTTGCAATCATACCGTATCATTCATATATATATATATATATTATTCTATCATATCATAAAGACTTTGGGCAAGTCGGCAGACACGACCGACGACCAATCCATGGTAACTTCCTTCACATGCACATGCCCATGCACTAGATTTCAACCAACGAACGAAATCTCTATCGTCTACACTTAAGACATGAGACTAATAACATACGCTTTCTTCGCTTACGTGTATACACGTACACGTAAATTACAGCATTTCATACTTGTATGGGTGTTGCGTGCAGTGCCCTAAACTTGATCGACGTAACCTGAAAAAAAAGATGGGGTGGGGAGGCCAGGCTTGATTGATTACAATGCGTGAAAGGACGCCGGACATGGACAAGAACATCCTTTTTAAATAAAGCGTGATGTCAAGACTTTCAATAAAAGGATTAAGTTGCCATCTGGGTTGGGTTTAGAAAGCAGCCAAAAAGGCAGCGGTGATATTAGCGATATTCATATGAATGAATGACACAAAAAGCTTTCCAAAATTGTGTTTAACTTTGCTCACCTCTTACTCGTTTGCGTGTCTGTTTGCTTGTTCGTGTGTGTCCAAAGACCAAAATCATTCATGTATGTATGTATGTAATGGGTACTCGTTTGTGGTATGTATGTCTGTGCGGTTTTTGTGGCCTTATCAACTCTTATGAGCTGGCTCAATTTGATGAGGTCACTAGGGTTATGAAGTTACAATCATGTGATTA
This sequence comes from Gnetum montanum, assembly GCA_015680685.1. Taxonomy (NCBI): domain Eukaryota; kingdom Viridiplantae; phylum Streptophyta; class Gnetopsida; order Gnetales; family Gnetaceae; genus Gnetum; species Gnetum montanum. Next base: position 628,558 of record MNCI01000651.1, on the reverse strand, counting down.
GTTGTCATAGGAATTGCTAAAATCCAATTAGAAAGAAATGTAAACCTCAAACTAATTTTCTCGTTACGTGGAAGGAGCGAAATCCAGGGGTCAAATCCAGAAACCCAAGATTGAGTGGATGGGGGCCTTGTTCTTCTTTTGGTAGAATCATGGCGCTAGAAACGTACAAACAGGAACAGATTATAATTAGATTTAAACAGCTTTCCAGGTGACCCCGACTGGAGACACGCAGGTGTGTTATTTGTGTTGGTTTTATTAAAAAAGGACATTTCAGATGGAGCCGAGAATTTAGCCGCATATTCATGGGATGGGCTGGTTCTGGGTCTGGGTCTAGGCTAGGCTAGGATGCTGTAGTTAGTCGGCAGGTGTTGTCTGCGGCAGACAGGAATGATTTGTTGCAGGAGCATTGCTTATGTGCCAAGCGTGTGACGTAGGAGGGATGCAGTTTTGGCACTGTACTAGAACAGTGCTTTGGCTCTATCTATGTATGTGCTAGATCCATCAACGCACTCGTCGGATCCATTAGTTTTATACATAATAAATTATCAACATCATCATCACCAATTCATCATTCATACACGCATATATAGTATTCACTGGTTTAATTGGAACGTGACAGACAGAAAAAAGGCATATAGCCTAACCTCGGCTCCATCCCTTCTCATCGTTCCAACATTCACCTTGGCATTCACATTCACATTCACTCACGTTCCTCTTCACCAATGTATGATTGTTATTGTTGCAAATCTCGTGCGTATTTGCGATTTGGTTGCTGCGGCTCTCTCTTTTTCTATCTCTTGCTGTGATGTTACACAGCGGTCGGCATCACTTGATGAAACGACGCTTACAGTGACGTCCCAGCGGATCGGAAGAAAGCACCCCGAAACTTCTATCATACGTGCTACTACTACTCTACGACTACCGGTATTACTGTAACGATTAAAAGGTCGGCACGCACAGCGAACATAATCAGCAGCAGCACCAAGAAGAAGAAGAAGAGATTGATCGTCAAGGCTGGCCTGTGTTGTGCAACAGGAAGATCGCCCCATTCACAGACAGAGACAGAAGCCAGGTCAGGTGAATTGAAGCAACTAAGCTGCTGCTGCTGCTGCGGCTAGCGAGTCGTTTCAGAGTTAGATAAGATTGACGGGTAGTTTGAGCGTGAGGCCAGAGTAGTAGCGGTAGGAGGACCCATTTGCTGCTGCTGCTGCTTGCGCTTGTGCTTCTGATCTGCCAGTGGCTGTGCCACCATCACCATCACTTTCTTGTATCTGCACTACACTGCAGCAGAGCAGATCAGACCATGCCCAATGCCCAACATCTCATCCCATCTGCCATTATAGACCCTGCTTTAAATCTGCTTCAAGTCGTCTTGTACGAGCTATTGCCTTACTCTACTCTCTCTCTCTCTGGACGGCGCCTTTTGTTTGGAGACTGCCGTAATCAGCCTCAGCCTGAGCCTCAGCTGGAGCCCCAGCCCGAGCCCGTTTCAGAGTTGAGGATTGAGATTGAGGAGGCAGGCTGTGTGCAGCCATATATTCAGTCAGTCAGTCAGTTGAGGCGAGGCCAGGCTAGACAGACCGACTGACGGACTGACGGACAGGTATGGGTCATCACACATGCTGCAACCAACAGAAAGTCAAGCGCGGCCTGTGGTCGCCCGAGGAAGACGAGAAGCTGATTAATTACATTAACAACAATGGCTACGGCTGCTGGAGCGAGGTCCCTGAGAAAGCAGGTATACATCCTACCTAGCTATAGCCTGATTCATTCGTTCGTTCGTTCCATTTAACCCCTCGAATCAATTCATTATTAAGGGGTTCGAATTTGAGTGCCTGGCCATCGCTGCATAATCGTATGCACATGTATGTATGCAGGGCTGCAGCGCTGTGGCAAAAGTTGCAGATTGCGTTGGATTAACTACCTCAGACCTGACATCCGACGCGGCAAATTCACTGCCGAGGAAGAGAAGCTCATCATTCGCCTGCACAGCATTGTAGGCAACAGGTAGGTTAAATTTTCTCCTTTCAACTCTCTCTCTGCGTCTGCATTCTTAATGTTTTCCCTCCCTTCCCTTCCCTTTCATTGCTGACTCCCTTCTGGCATGCCCAATGCCATATTCGCATTGGCATTAGCAATTTGTCTTGCTAGTTCTTGGTATGACTTGTTGGTTTGGTTTGGTTTGGCTTTGCCGTACTAGTACCAGACTAGCAGCAGTACCACATACATACATATTTCAGCACAGCGAGTCCCCTGCCTTGCCAATCCCATCAGCAGTAGCTTTTATGTTTTTGTTATTGTCTCACTGCAGTGTCGCACGTTTCATTTCCACATGACACATTACATTACATTAACCTAAGCTTGTGCATTTGCGTTGTTTTCCTGTTCATTTTCATTGGGGCGTATCACATATTAACTGCAACTGCAACATGCCTACATTTATCGTTGCTTTATGTGCTGCAAGTGCCTCTAAATAATTTATACGGTGGTTAGTCTTAGCATGTCAAAAGTTTGGAATCCTTTTATCATGTTTCAGTTGTCCACATTAGGATACCTATTTAATGTTAAGATTTCCACCTCAACAATTGATCAAGCATCTGCATGTTTCGTCTGTACACGTTAGTACTGAAGACAGCATCAAGAAGCTGGCTCTCACCGTGTTGCACTTCGCTTGTGTACATTACTAGTGTTAGCATTAGCAATGCAGTCGGTAGCAAAAAACAGGCAGCTTCATGCCTGTTGAGCTTGGGTTTAGAATTCAGTGCGGTTGATTTGTTAGAAATGGTACCTGTAATACTTGTAATTTTTTCCATTGGCAGTACATTTCCACTCTACCATCATTATTATTTAGCACGTTCTATGAACGCTTAAATTTCACTTCATAATTCTGTGAGCATGATAGAGCTGTGGTAGAGTAGAGCAACAGTGAGCAGCTTAATTTTCCTTGATTGTAAGCAGATTTTGGCACATTGAGAAAGAAAAGCTCTGAGTTCACTATCACCTGTTTGCTGCTGGTGCAGGTGGGCGCACATAGCGACCCATCTACCGGGAAGAACGGACAACGAGATCAAGAACTACTGGAATTCCTGGATCAAGAAAAAGCTCGCCAAGGCCGCAGGCAGTCAGTCTGAGAACCAAGCCACGGAGCCGAGCACCGCTAGTGCCACTGCAACCTTAATCCCTCCTATGCAGGCCGCACACTCTCAGCCCCAGGTACAGGAAGTGCCATTGCAGCCGCAGCAAGCACAACCACAGTTGCCATTGCCCGAATGCAGCAGCGGCAGCGGCAGAAGCAAGCCCTACGAGATGGCCATGGAAATGGTAATGGAACGCACCAACAATCTTTACAAAAACAACAGCAGCAGGGGCAACAACAACTCAGGAGGACATTTCAATAAGTTGTCTTGTTCCTCTTCGATACCCATGTCCATGGGCAGCCATTGCCAGAGTCGTAGTAGCTCTGGTAGCAGTGTTAGCCCCAGTCCCACCTCATCATCGGTAGACATGGGAGTCTACGCTGGAGCAGGAAGCACAGGCACAACTGATCTGGAATTGTTCATGGATCCAACGGCGGTGCCCAACACATTGGCAATGCCACAGCCACAGCCACAAACCTCCGACAGATTGGAGCTGCAGCTGCAACAGCAACTCATGTGTGGTCGCTTTCAGGGTTTTCATGGCGGCAGCAGCAGCAGCCCTAGCACGCTGGCGTTACATAACGGGGAATACAAATCTGCTATGACTGCAACCCATAACAGCATCGATGGCTCCGACCACAACAACATTATTTTGTTGCAGGAAGCCCAATCCCATCAACATCATCCTCATCATCATCAAATTCAGCTTCAAGTTCAGGCAATGGTGGACATGCATGCATCTGCGTCTGCGTCTGCGTCTCCGCCATGGATGCTGTTCCACCATGACATAGACATGGACATGGACTACCTGGCTCTGAATCCCAGCTGCTTGCCGCAACTCATGGAGCATCCAGAGCCCTGCAATGCCAACAACAATCCTGCCCAAGTAGTCGAGGATTTTCCACACCACTGTGATAAAACCGAAAATGCAAATGCAGATGTTGAAGCCGAATCGTACTACTACGCCAACCCAATCACATGGTTCGAACTCTCGTCGTCCTCCACCATCATGAAACCAGAAAGCCATCATCAGACCATGCCGCCATTGCCGCCATCTCTACTGTGAAATCTTAATCCTAGACTTTCGTTTGTCTGCTGCGCAAGGTTAAGTGGGTCTAGGTCACAGGTCAACCGTAGAAAGCTTAGGGGATATGAATAACAACAACAATAATAATAACAGTAGAAAGAAGCTACGTACTCTCGTTCACTTCACTTTGCTTTGTGTAATTTGGTTGGTGTATCTCCTGCAAAATCATTATTTCATGTGGCTGCGGCTGTGGAAAAAAAAGAGAGGAGTGAATGGATCCCACAAAAGGGCAAAGATTCCAGCAGGACTAACATACGTACGTTTGTTCGTCGGTTACATTCATTCAAGACTTCCCTGTTAAGTACCTGTGCAACTCCTGGTTTAGAAAATGGGTGTTGGTATGCGGTGTTTTTCATGCATGCAGGATACAGGCAGCCATTCAGACTGTTGCTTAATTATGATTGTTGCTTGCCAATGCCAATGGGAGGGTAGGGAAGGAGAGGGGTGGTGGCATCTTATACATCAATCAATCAATGAAGGAAGCCATGAAATCGGGTCAAACCATTTAAAAGCCACTCCTCTTACACCTACTTTTCGGAACTTACAAACCGTATTCCACTCCATACTGCATACAGCTTAGAAAATCAACCGGTCCGCTAATTGACATTTCGGAGAAGTAATGATTATTTCAACTATTATTATTATTCTCTGCGTGTTTTTCCTTCTTTAAATTGTACTGGTTCAGGCTTCTCGTGACCCTCTGCTGCTCTTGTTTTTGGTTCTTGTCTACACAATATTTAAGCAGTTGCCCTTTCTTGTCCCTGAATAATTCAGTCCGGTTGCTCCCACATCTTATTCGATCACGAGTCATTCCGTCCCACCATTACTTAAAGAACACATATTTACAGATCGGCTTTTTGGGTGAAGTACCCCACAAGAAGCGATTGCCATCGGGATGCACACAACAGGGTTTAGTTAAGCGTTTACCTTATTCGCATTGTGACGTACTTTAAAGTATTCCTAATTATCTTCTTTAAGATATTTGCTTGAGCATAGTATTTTCTTTTAAAATCATAAAATTGAAATAAAATTAAATTACCTACTGACAAGAATTCTGATCAAAGAAAAAGGAAAAAAATGTATGATATATGCAAATTAGTTGAAAATAAATAAAATAATTTAAAACCTGTACCAAACACCAATGTAACCTATTTTTTAAGAATGCTATAAAGCACAAAAGTGAAAAGAGTATACCAATCATAAGGTATATAGCCTAAATCCATATAAAATACATACAACAAATCTAACTACTAGCTAGCCTAACATGAGTTTAGTTAGTCACTAGTCTTAACACCTTAACCCCAAATCCTAGATTAGCATGGTTTTACTTAAAAGAGAAAAAATAAGATGACAAAAAAATTAAATCACCACATGATAAAATTTGCAAAGAATGCCAAGAAATAACAAACAAAGAAAGCACAAAGCATCTTTAAAACAAAATGCAAAAGGAAGAAAATCAAATAAATTAGAAAATGAAAGTACAATAGCCCCTTCGTAAGTAAAGTAGTACCTAATTTATTCATTAATGTCACTTAATAAAAACATTAACATGATGCATGTGAAGAAATAAAATAGATAGTATAATTAATAATCATTTAAAAATAACGTCATTCACTACAACAAATTAAGCTTATCTTAGTATGCATGCACATATCTTCGTGTCTCTTATAGCTGTAAAAAATATTATTATAGGTTATTGAGGCAGGAAGCTTTATATTTTCAAAAATGTGGCTTTTCTTGCACCTTAACAAAGTTATTTAAGGCATGAACATCTCATGCCTAATAGAGTTAAATGTTAGAAAGAATAAAACTCATGCATGCAATGACATGCAAGCCAAGATTATTTTGTCATTTGTACAACGTACTAACCTATTTTATGAGTCAAATACATTGTAATATTAAGAGAAAAATTGTGTATTATAAACAATGCTATAAATGACCTTGTGGTAAGGGTGAACAAGTTGTAATTAAGGATAATGAATGGGTGTGTCTCTTCTTGCTCGTGGCCTTTATATGTCAAGTAAGGCCTCAATTTGCCTAGGATGACTAGATGAAGTATAGCATGGAATCATGGTTGAAGTGGGCAAAGAGGACTAGGCCCCTCTTCTAGTCTAAGATATAAATGGCCTTATTGTAGCATGGATTGCTAAGTGCCTCTAACTATGGCCAAAGCCTAAGGTAGCCTAAGGAATGAGGATACTAACCATGACATTTAATTCTTTTTAAATCATCAATAAAACTTTTCCATTATTTTCTTTCTTAAAGTATTGTTCATTTTCAAGATGTCGTTTAAAGTTTATTTTTGATGTTTAGTTGGCTTCACATGCTAAATGTATTTTATGGAATAGTCTATCATAAATCATATAACAATCTATAAGATTGAAATAAGATTGTGAAAAGGCTAAGCTAAGAAGGAACCAGAAATTCAAAAAAGCATTATCATTAAATTCTTCTCACTTTTTTTTTTGTCTTCTTACTAACTTGCTTGTCTTGTGTCATATGTTAATAAGGGGAGTAGTTAGTAGGAAGAAATTATTAATTCCAATTATAGTGATATTTTGACTTTCAATCACCACACTTGCTAGTATGATGACAAAAAGCCTACACCTTGAGGTCATTAAGGAAATTACTTTTTTAAAGAGGGAAAGTTTAGTGATTTATGTAATAAGAGAGGTAAACCCCCAAATTAGCAATTACAATAGTAGTATCATCACAGAGGGTAGAAGATCCTTCAGCAAAAAAAATTGATGAGTTATGATTTTGCTAGCTCCGATATTGGAGCCTCAATATTAGGTATCTGATATCGGGTCCCAAGAAATGATGTTGGTTATCCAATCTCATTTCCTTCATGCCAACCTATAAATACAACACTTGGATGCATGGTTGGGATATAGCTTAGTTTCATATTTCAGTTAGCGTTATCATATATTGTTAATTTCCAATTTTATTATTCCCAGTGCATGCCCGCACTATGATGTTTGTGATTATACGACATTCTTATTTGAGTGTGACGTACTTGGACATGTTACATGACTGGAAATAAAGATCGTGATTACTTCCATCATTACAGCATCCACTTAGATTACTATTGCTTTCAATTGTTTAAATTTTTTAATTATTTATTGTTTTCCTTAGTTAATATTTCCATTTATTGCTCTTTATGATTCCTGTCATTAAGCAGAATGAGTATGTCTAGTCAGGAGCACTTAAGTATAATTACTTGGTAACCTAGCAGTGTATTGTTCGGCAAACCTAGTGACGTGCACTTGGTGATTCTAGGGGTGGTTACACGAAGTCCAAGGTGTGTGTGGACAATTAGGAATGAATATTCATCGCATGTAGGCTAGTTTAGGTTTTACTTTCCATTGTTCATTATCTTAATTAATTTATCTCTTTATTGTCATTAGGAGCAGCATAGGATTAGACAACATCACATGCCTCACTTTCGACTAAACCATACGTGACAAAGCTATCACTAGTCCAAGTGGGAAGACAGTGAACTATAATCAAAGCATAATGATTTGGATGCACAACTAGTCCCATCCATGGAAGTCAACTGTATCATGCATGAACACTTGTGATTCATATGGTTGGGCATAGGGGTACCTCACTGCTCATCACAAATGAACACTTAGACTAATCAAAAAGCTCTAGGCATTCCTATAGGGCATCAAAACCAAACACCAAAAAATAGTCATGTGCAACATCATAAAGTTCATTTAAAATAGAGGATATGCATATTTGAAAAAGCAAATGAACACATAGTTTATGGGTATCACATTAGGGTCATCTCACAAGAAGTCACAAGTATTCAACTTTGTTATTATGCATTCATGGATATTTTCCCATAGGTGAAATTTGGAAAATGAGATATCATTAATTTATTATAGAGAATGTACATGGGGCAATAGATCTACTGTAATATTTGGAAAGAAATTTTTCCTAAGAAAATTAAACACTTCTTTTGGTTGACATTATGCAAGGTTATTCCACCCATCATTTTATTGCTTCACATGTTGGGGAGGACTTTTAGTGCATGCTTAACATGTGAAAATCTACAAGAGGATTGATGAGTGATGAGTATACCCTACACCCAACCATACAAATCACTAATGTCCACTAAGTGATTCGGTCGAATCCATAGACTTTAGCTCTTTAAGTACATTGGGTTCTAGGAGGTGAATCTAGTCATTGCAATCGTTTTCTTAGTTTCACTTATGAAGCGCAAGTGTATGGTTAAGTATAACTGAGGCATATAATTTTTATCATTTTATGTTGTATGATTTAATCGCCTAAGTGCTAAAAATAAGGTAATAAATGTTTAACTAATTTAATTAATCTAATGAATAACTAATCTTAACATAAGCATTTGTTCCTCCTTTCCATAGACATCCTGAACATGTTATAGCGCCATTGGGTTATCAAGTGTTAAGCGCTACTGGGTTACCAAGTGTTAAGCACTACTAGGATTACCAAGTTTTAAACGTATGATCAAAGTGGTCGTACTTATGTTTGCTATTTAGTCTGTATTAATTACTTGATTTAAATTCATTAAAATAATGTGCATGAATATTAAATGCATAAGGAAACATTAATCTATTCTAAATGCTACAAGGTTTGACCAGAAAGATCTTCTTTATTGATGTTCACACTAGGATGCTCAAGTACATCAGAATAAAGATCTGTACACTCTTTAACTCCTACTATGGGCACTCAGAAGATATTCTAACTTTACAGAAAACAAACTGTAAGAGCTTCGCTAATAACTATGGAATGGAGTGGGATGAATTGTGCATCCAAGTATTGTATTTATAGGCAGGCACACATCTCGTGATATCAGATATTTGATAATACAACTTGTGCTTCAATATCAAGGCTTATTAAGAAACAATTCATTAAGGATGCTTGGCATATCCTTAGGGATTGTCTTTATGTTCAACACACTTCCAAAACTTGAGTTTTTTTGTTGATGCAATCGCCTCCTACAATGTTGATATCATTCTACAGATTAACCTTCACATTTTGATGATCTTTTGGTCTCTTTGAAAACCTAGGAATAGAATCTTATTTCAACATTCCAATTTGTAGCCTTTGGCTTTAATTACAAACTTTGCTTCATGTCTTATACTTTAACTCAAATCAAGCATGGAAAAATTCCTAACCATTGGGCTTGATTTGATTTTCATGTATGAAGATACAGTGATATTTGTATGTTTTTGCATAAACTTTAGTGGTATAGATTACTTAGGATCATTCTAGTGATGCCATTGTATAGACACAAGAATTCTTCTAAAAATGAAAAGATAATAAGACTAATTTTTTAAGGGATCTAAATTCTCTTACCCAAGGTGCCATGGTAAACTATCTTCAAATGCCAAATGGAAAAATCTAGTTTTTATTTGAACATTATAACCTTGAGCGTGTGGTTACTTTCTTCCTTGATGGAATTTCTAAGATCAAATTTGGCTATGTTCCTTGGGCCATGTTGAAGGAACCTTAGCATTTTATGGTTAACATGGTGGATAGCTATTTTACTCAAATGGGGATAATTTTCAAATTATTTAAGAAAAAAAATATTTTTCTAAGCGCTCTTAAGGATTTCATGGTGGTAAATTTCCCTCATTATTTTCTTATGAATGAAGGAAGAAGGATTTCTTGTAATACTTGGTGATTATCATGGCTCTTTAGTGTAACACCCCACTAACCTAGGCTTAGGCTAGAAATGTATTACTTAGGAAATAATCACAAATTCTTAAAAATCAAAAGGATGCCAAGAGGTAGGAAAAATATTAGGAATCCATGAGATAGGTGTAGAGGGGCACAAATATCACGAAATAAATTAAATATAAAATTGTAATGCCAATAGCTCCTTGTGCATAAAACCTAACTTATTTACTAATAACAGTTCATAACCCCTAATGCCTAAGCCAAAATATACACTAACCAAATTATATTATAACAATAGAATACACAGTATAATATCCAAAATAAAAACAAGGCATCAAGCCATTATCATTCTAAAAAGATTATCCAAATATTAAATTTCAAATTAACATTGTCATCCACCAACTTAATTAATAGAAACATAAAATTGGATCTACAGTGTAGATAAGCAAGTACAAGGTTCACACTACCAACCATAGGACATTATAAAGTATAAAATATGTATTAAACATTATAGCGTAGAAAAATTTATCAAACTTTTCAACATAAATAAATACTAGAAAATATCTAAAATTCTAATCTAAGCATCAAATTTTCTAACTAATCCTCATCACAAATATTTTTTTCACCTGGAAGGAAAAAATAAGTTTTCTAAAAAGAGTTTTCCTCATTGAAAAATTGAAAAATAATAAGTCTAATTTTCTTTCTTTTATAGAAAATATTTTTGATTTCGATGAACTAAAAAATCATGATTTTGATAAAAGTTTGCAGTTGGCTCTAGATAACATAGATCACACTAAAAACCACATTAAACTAGAGAAAATTATTAGTAATTTATCTTTTGTTATTATTGTTGATAATACTTTAAATGTTTTAAGTAGAGATTTAAAGTTTGCTATTACTCATAGGAGAATTCCTTTTGAAGATATTATTATTGTTATAGAAAAATTACCTAAAGGCTTTAATGATGAAATTGCAGAAAATATTATTCAAGATTATGCAAAAGTTTTAAAATACTCTAAAATTTCTAAATGTAATATACCTAAAGTGAATTTTTTTATTTTTTAATAATTAAAAATAATGAAAATATTGTTATTACTAGGATAGATAAAGGTAATGCTATAGTTAGTATGAATAAAACAAATTATCAAAAGAAAATGCTAGAACATTTATCATGTGGTAGTTATGAAAAATTATTTAAAGAACCTACTCTTAAATATATTTTTTTAAAAATCAAAGATGCTATATTAAATTAAAATTTACGTGATGAAACTAAGAACTCATTAGTATCTTCTAATTGCTCTATTCATCATATTTATGGTCTACCTATGATTCATAAGAAAAATGCTCCTCTTTATCTTATTGTTGATACTAATAACTCTACTACTTATTTGCTTGCTAAATACTTAGCTAATCACTTTGCTCCTTTCACTTGTAAGATTTCATCTTTTATTAAAAACTTTAAACATTTTTCTAATTTTATAAAGAATTCTCATATTGATGAAAATGATATTTTAGTTAATTTTGATGTTGTTTCTTTATATACTATGATTCCTTTAGATAAAGCAATGAATGTGATTTATAAGTTTAATTTAGATAATAATGTATGCTTTCTTATTAAGCTTTATTTAGAAACTACCTATTTTAAATATAATAATGAGTTTTATGAATAAACAAAGGTGTTGCTATGGGTTCACCTTTGTCTCCTTTGACTACTAATTTATACATGGAAAATTTTGAACTTATCATTAATTCTTTTCCTTTGAAACCTAAACATTGGATAAGATATGTATATGATACTAATGTTTGTTGGCCTTATAGTTTAGAAAATCCTCAAGATTTTTATAAACTTCTTAATAAAATAGATTCCAACATCCAATTTGCTATGGAACTAGAAAAACACAATTGATTGCCTTTCTTATATGTTAACATTGTAAGAAAGAAAAAATCAAATAATAAATTTAGAATTTCATGTGAAGTCTCTAGAAAAAAGACACATATTGATTGATATTTGGATGGTCTTTTTTATCATCCTTTTAGTCAAAAACTTCCTATCCTTTTCTTCTTAATGATTAGAGCTCTCAATATTTGTAACAGAATTTCTTTCCATAAAAAGGCTAATCATTTGAACATTATCTTTAAACTCAATAAATTTGATAAAAAGACTATTACTTAAGTATGGTTAAAATTGATTCATTTTTAGCTAAATAAAATAGACATTCCTTCTAATATAAATACTAAGAAAATCTAGGAAATAATAATTCTCTTTCAAATAAAAACTCATCAACATTCCCTACATCAAAGTTATTCTTAAGAAAATAGCTAGAGTTTTTAAAAAACATGATTTTATAATAATCTTTAAACCCTATAATAAAATATCTAACTTTTTTTTTTAGTTTTAAAGATAAAAGGAATATTCTCAATAATAGTGGTATTTATAAAATCTCATGTAGTTGTAGTACATAGTATATTAGTGAAACTGGTAGAACTTTCTCTATTAGATTGAAAAAACACATAACAAAAATACAATATATTAGATATTTAAAATCATATCTTATAAAACATATAGAAAATGATAACTCCTCTAGAAGTCATAAGTGGTTAATAGATAATAGTGAAGTTCTTTGTATAATGGATAACTTTGTAGATAGAAAAAATAGAGAAGTCTTTGAAATTAGAATTCATTCTAATAATGCTAATCAAGATCAAGGCTATTTTACCTACTTAGAGTAGTGACCTATTTTAATAAAAAATAAGCAACCTACAAATTTGCTTTAACATCCTACTTAATTTAATATTTTTTTTCTCTAATTTTAAATCTATTATTTGTACAATGTTTTGTTTTTATTTATAAAATTTTTATCTCATATGTAAAAGTTATGAGTTTATGATTATTATCTCATTATATTTTTAGTTTCCATTTTCCTCTCAAATATTTTATATTTTTAATTAATTTTTTGAATCATTTTCCCTATTTTTAAACATTTATTAAGTAGCAGTTTTACTTTTCCTAAAAAGCATTATCCCCCTATACCTACTAAACTAACAACCCATGTATTTCCTACTTTTTCTATCCTTTTATTCATACGACTTTTGTCCTACAACTAGCCTTTTTATTTTAGCAATTATTTCTCTTTAATAAGTATTTTTAAAAAATAGTTTTATTTTTTTTCCTTTGTTATTTCTTCTTACAACTTCTTATTTTTATTGTAGTTTATTATATCTTTATATTTTTTTTCTCTTTTCCTACAACTAGTTTTTTTTAAAAAAAATAATCATTATGTGCTACATATCAAGTAGTTGATAATTGTAATGCTATTTATTCTCTTTTTGGTTGAGAGGCCAACATGTCTCATGTGATTAGGGGGAGTGTATTTTGTCGCCGTCCATGTCATGTGCCATGTGCAGGGGAGCCAAAGAGTGATTGCAAGGGAGCTGAATCTAAAAAGTCAAGGAGTCAAAGAGTCACTACAGGGGAGCTAAATCTCTATTCGATTGACACCCCTCGACCTTTGGGCTCCACATTCGTCTCTTTGTATTCCCTCACGCACACGCACCATGTGCAAGGGAGCTAAAGAGTCATTGTAGGGGAGCTAAATCTCTATTCTATGAACCCCCCGACCTCTAGGCTCCCCATTCGTCTGTTTGTATTCTCTCACATGCAAGCACCACGTGCAAGAAGCCAAAGAGTTAGTACAAGGGAGTCGAATCTCTATTCGATTGACACCCTCAATCCCTGGGCTCCCCATTCGTGTCTCTTCGTACTCCCTCACATGTAGGCCCCGAGGGTAATAATGAATATTTATTATGATAAATGATGGGTAATATTGAATAGTTATTAACATGATAAATATCAACAGTTATGATTACAGTAATACTGAATATTTTTTATTATAAACAATGGATAATAATGAATATTTGTTATTAATAAAAATGGTGACGGTTACGATCATGGCGACAATTAAGGTGATGATGGTTATGGCGTGATGCAGTATTTATAGATATTAAACTTAAGCATCATGTTACAAGATTAAGAGGTGCAATATTAGAATTCGTGCATTTTTAAAAACATGGATCCTATTGCTATTAGTCCCAATGGAGAAGATGAAGACCACTTTCTTCAAGATCAGCAACAACAACCATTTACTGCAACAAGTAATGTGATTCATGGAGGTTGTGGCAGTGGGCATGCGTGTGGGCATGGTTGAGGTAGAGGATGACCATGGATTATAGAAACTAAAAATCTAGAATCGATGACTGCAGAGGAGAGAAGATGATTTCTAAAACGAGAAGCAAAACAATGTGAATGAGAACAACAACTAATTCTACAAAATTCAGGAGTATGTAATTTATGAATTTTTTAATATTTTAAAACAAATATTTATCATAGGGAAATCTTCTCATTTTATTTACATATTTGCATTGCATATAATTTTTTTAGGCTACGTCAACTTCAAATCCCCTCTCATCACTTGGAAATTCATCCGATGCAATGATCCACATTATTGATACTAATAATGTAAATAATCAAGAAGAAATGTAGGTTGGTGTTTGCCCATACTCAAGTTGGTACATTTTTTGGTTTAATTTTGAAACATTTTTTTGCAGGAAATTAGAAATGCATCTGTGCCTGTTAATCAAGAAACATTTGTTCCAGAAATCACACACAAAGAAGAACAACAATTGCAAGAAGATCAAGAACAACAACATTATAGTGAGAGTGAGCATCGCAAGAGGCAACGTTGATGGGAGGAAAATTCATTTCATTGAATAAATGAAGCTACAGATGTTGCCAGTGCACCAACAATGGAAATGCCTTCTTCAAAACCTATCTGGTCTTTCCCAAGACTGCTAAAGGAAAGTATAGAAATTGCTTAAGCAATATACAATTTTAATACTATAGTTAGAAGTTTTGCAAATCCATGTTCCTGCAATGTATGCAACGAAATGTTTCTTAACATATTATTGGATTCAACTAGAAGTAGAGGACCCATATGTAATAGGTGCATTAATGAAAACAAAGATAATATTCTTGACAGTTTTGGTTGTGAAATCAAATGATTTTTTGTTGAAAATAACATGGATCTTGATATTCAACCACCTATCTTAGTCTATTTAAATAAGTTTGAAGAAATGTTAATTGCAAAAATCAATCCCATTTTATAATTTACACATGTAGTTGATGGATAGTTCAAGTATAAAGGTCACATAATTAGCTTTGCTCAGGATGTCACACAGATTACTAAAAGACCTCCTCTTAGAATTAAAGATATCCCTTTCTTGATATTGAGAAGAGTAGATCAAATGGGCACTGAGTATAATTTCATTGTCAACAAGAGATGGGTTTATGAAGCTTTGATTTTTAAAAGGGCAAATGATCCATACTATCGAGATGTTGAGATTGATATGCATGCATTAGATGATGTTGCTGATATTGGTGATGTTAACATCTTCCATAGAATTCCTTATATTCCATTGTCAAAAAAGGATGGAGAAATGAGATTGTAATTTCAAGGTCCTTTGCTTCAGATAGATGAAGAAAACATTATTGGTTACACATCATCAGTTGCATAATGTCTTGGAATTTGTAAGAAAGGAAATTAATTGGATAAGAGCATGGATGCATAATCCATCATTGCAAGATTAAAATGTTGCTTAGTAGCCTTCTATGTTTGATTCTCCTATTAATGAGTTTAACATGATGGCATTGTTTATGATGGCATTTCCAAGTCTTTTTCCTGAAGGAAAATGTGATTTTCTTGAGTGAAGAGCTAAAGATGTCAAACTGCATAACTATGAAAAACATCTTATTCACTACAAATATGGTAGATTTGGATGCCACAAGCAATTTAGGTAAATATTAATTCTCCATTTTTTTGTTATTATCATTATTCATAATGTTTTTTTATAACATTTAAACAATGATGTGTGATTTATTTGTAGGTATTATATTTATAATATCTTTAGGAGACAGGCAATGGAATCTATTGCTGTATTTTTTTAAAAAATATTGTTGATGCACCCATAACTATTGAAGAACTACGAGAACAATTGAATAATGCTCCATCACATGTCATTGTTGATAATTTAATGTGATATGGTACATCCATTCATGGTACACCATCTTATTAGAGAAAATGTAAAGTAGAGCTAATTGACATGGTGAATCAATTGGGAACACCTACTATTTTTTTACTCTGAGTGTAGCAGATCTCTATTAGCCTGAGCTACATAATATGATAGAAGGAGATCCACCTGAGAACTCATCAGAACTCAAACATTGGAGGCAGAGTAATATCATAGAAAATCTGCATATAGTTGCAGAGTTCGTGCATCATTGTCACATTGCCTTTCTTAAAATAGTTTTGATGAATGAGTTCCATGTTGTTGACTATTGGACATGATATGAGTGGCAGCATTGCGGATCTCCACATGTGCATGGTTTCCTATGGATACAAGGTGCTCCAAAGGTAGATGAGCTTGACCATAATGATCCTCATGTCATGTGTAGGGCAAAGGAATTTTTTGATTCAATTACAAATGCATGGAATCCAAGATTTACAACTAATGTAAGTTCTCATTTATCTTTTCTATTCTTTACATAAAGTTTTTTTTTCTGATATTGCTTAGAATATAGAGAAATTAATTTCTCCATTGTTACTTCTTTCAATCTATTTTCTCACTTAGGCTTTATGTGTAAATATGTTATGTCATCTATGTGAGTTGACTATTGAACAACTACAATGTATGGATATAGAAATTGATTATGCTAATTTGCTTAATGCTATTCAGAGACATACTACATGCAAACTCGGTGCATGCTTATGAAAATGTAATGGCAAAGAAGTTTGCAGGTGCCACTTTCTAATCAAAATGTTGTATCATTACTATTTCCTCACCATTGCATTAATTTTTATTAGTAAGTAAACTTTAATTTATCATGGGAAAAAATATATAAATATTTAACTTTCATATTTTTCAATTCTAGGTACAATGTTCCTTCATCGTTATCTTTAGAATCAACTCTTCAGAGAGATCCAGAAAATAATAATGAGATATGTTCTTCGAAGAAATGATTCAAGGATTAATGTTCATAATAGAATGATGCTTCACACATGAAGGGAAAAGATAGATTTTCAGCCAGTAATGTCATGATATGTTGTCATAAAATATATCACGAAATATGCAGCTAAAATAGAGAAGAAATCAAAGTTTTTTCATGACATGTTATTGCAAATTTCTGAGTCAAGGGATCCTCATGAAGATGCTTTATCAGTCTATAGAAGGCTCATGATCGATGCTGCTATAGATAGAGACATTGGTGCTATGGAGGTCTATCACATGTTGTATGAGCTTCCTTTGGTAAATTGTAGTCGTGTTTTTCGCACACTCAATGTTTCTCGAGAGGTGTACAAAAAAGTTCAAGTGAATGCAGATGAAACTAATGAAGCTGAAAAATACAAAAATCTTATTAATATGTATCAGAAACATCTACTTTTGATGGAGGGTGTCTCATTGTTGCAAGGTTTTAAAGAGTACAATTGCAACATGAACAATAAGTCCAACCCAAATTGGAATCTGTGTCACCTAGAGCTAGATGCTATTGTTAGATATTATTCCAAGTTTCTCATCCCACCAAAGTAAGGAGAACAAAAATGGATTGAATATTGTTGGGCTATGTTGTTGTTACATTATCCATTTAGAGATGTGAAGCGAGATCTTGGTTCTAATGATGAGGATCTTGAAATGAAGTGGTTGTCTATTCAAAATCTGTATGTAGCATCAGAGATTAATATTAAAGAAGAATTCTAGCGAGCTTTGAAGGAAGAAAGACAATTTTTAGATGTAACTCCCCAAGTGCAAGATCATGAGGAATATGATTTTGAAATCCTCAACCATCATCTCTTATTAACAAGTTATTTTTAGAGAATAGAAGTGGAGATGCTTGGGCTACGAGATGTTGATAGAATGCATAACTGGACATTATAGTATCCGGGAGAGGATGTTACAAAATTCGCTATAAGTTTTATTGCCAACAATAAACCATCTCAGTCCACGATTGTTATTGATCATGACTACAGTGCCTACGATTCTAATAAGATAGGTGCAAAGCAAAAGAAGTGCTACAATAAAATTGTAGGCCATATGATGTTTTCACAATCAACAGATGAAGTTGTTTTCCCTTTAAGAATGATTATCCAGGGAATAGCTGGTACTGGAAAGTCATTTCTCATAGGCATGCTTCGTAATGCTTTCTTGAAATATTGCAATGAAAAACATAATGCTTTACTTGTAATGGCACCCATAGGAGCTGCAACATTTAACATTAATGCAACAACCATTCATTCTAGTTTGAACATTGGAATAGGTGCTTACAAAGAACTCTCTTCATCTACAAAATAAGTATACAACATCGACTATCATAGGTAAGATATATAATAATTGATGAAATGAGTTTTATGGGAGGAAGATTATTACAAATAATTGATAGAAGATTAATAGAAATTTTTCTAGAACATCATAATGAAGTTTTTGAAGGAAGATTAGTTATATTGATAGGTGATTTGGATCAGCCGCCTCCTGTGGTTGATGTTGTGCCTTATGCATCCAAAAAGTCAGATATTATAGGGGTTTGGGAATCATTTGATACATTTGTTATTTTGGATGCAATTTTTCTTTAGTTTGGAAATGATCCTCAACAACAAAGACTTAGGGAGGTATTGATGCATATTAGAGAAAGAAAAAGAAATGATGAAGATTATAATTTCTTGGCTGCTTGAATGAATCTTCCATCCACATTGAGTGGATTAGACGATTTTGAAAAATTAATGCACTTATATGATACAAAGGATAAAGTCCAATCACACAATAAGAAGATGTTGCAAGTAATGCAGAGACCTATTGCATTGTATATAGCAGATAGAGATCCCCATGGATTCTAAATCTCAAATAATGATGGTGATGATATAGAGAGATCTCTGCTTATATGTGAAGGTGCAAGGGTAATACTCATAGTTAAGATTTGGCTTGAAGCAGGATTGGTGAATGGTGCACTTGGCATGATTCACAGTATTATGTATCCTCAAGGTAAATAACCACCTGCATTACCATCATACATTATTGTTGATTTTAACTCCTACATCAGATGTGCCTTTGATAATGGTAATCCTCATCATGTGCCAATTATACCTGTGGTCCAAGGAGCATCTCATCAATTACTGTGACGGTTGGCATGGGCCATGACTATTCATAAATCTTAAGGAATAACACTAGATAAGGCTACTATTGACATTGGTTCAAGAGAAGTTACGTGTCTAACGTTTGTTGCATTATCTAGAGTCAAGACCTTTGATTCTTTAAATATTCATCCTCCTTTCTCTGTGCAAAGATATAGAAATATTTCAGATGCTAAACATATCCAAAGTAGAATTGCACAGGAAGTTCATTTTACTCAATTGGAGGATTAGATATATTAAGTTTACAATTATCATTGTATTTTGTCTTTTGCTCAATCCTATTATACAACCCTATAATGTTTGTTGCAATAATTATGCAATGTATTCCTTCATCAAAATATATGAAATATATAAACTTTTATTTTAACCAATTTATGTTTACCAGTATATATTATCTGGAATGCAAATAGTGATGATAACTTAAAGAATAAAAAAATAATTAAATTCTACTCATAGCCTATGAAACCACTACATAAGAGAACTTACGGGTCTAACATTTGTTGCATTATCTAGAGTCAAGACCATTGATTCTTTAAATATTCATCTTCCTTTCTTTGTGGAAAGATACAGAAAGATTTCAGATGCTAAACATATCCAAAGTAGAATTGCACAAGAAGTTCATTTTTCTCAATTGGAGGATTAGGCATATTGAGTTCATAGTTATCATTGTATTTTGCCTTTTACTCAATCGTATTATACAACTTTGTAATGTTTGTTGCAATAATTGTGCAATGTATTACTTCATCAACATATATGAAATATATGAGCTTTTATTTTAACCAATTTATGTTTACCAGTATATATTATTTAGAATGCAAATAGTGATGATAACTTAAAAAATAAAAAAGATAATTAAATTATACTCATATCTCACGAAACCACTACACAAGAGAACTTATGGGTTTAATGTTTGTTGCATTATCTGGAGTCAAGACCATTGATTCTTTAAAGATTCATCCTCTTTTCTATATGCAAAGATACAAAAAGATTTCAGATGCTAAACATCTCCAAAGTAGAATTGCACAGGAAATTCATTTTGCTGAATTGGAGGATTAGGCATATTGAGTTCACAATTATCATTGTATTTTGCCTTTTGCTCAATCCTATTATATAGCTTTGTAATGTTTGTTGTAATAATTATGTAATGTATTCCTTCATCAACATATATGAAATATATAAAATTTTATTTTAACCAATTTATGTTTACTAGTATATATTATTTGGAATGAAAATAGTGATGATAACTTAAAAAATAAAAAAATAATTAAATTCGACTCATAGCCCACGAAACCGCTCCACTAGCTTATATATATATATATATATATGTATCAATTAGCTGAGATTATTTAAAAAAAAATGATGTTAACCATGCTCGACTACTCGACGAGGTAACAAGATAACTAAAAAAAAAATCACTCATCCCTCCTCTATTTCTCTACCACTTACCCAATTTAGTTTTACCCTCTCAGTCAAGTTTGCTCTTTCTTTGTTTGTTCATGGTGTTTTTGAGTGTTATTTATGCAAGAGATTTATTTCTTAGAGATTCCATAAACAAATAAAGAAAGAGAAAACTTGATAGAGAGGGTAAAAGTAAATTGGGTAAGTGGTAGAGAAACAGAGGAGGGATGAGTGATTCCATTTTTAGTTATCTTGTTACCTCGTCCAATAGTCAAGCTTGGTTAACATCATTTTTAAAAAAAATCATCTCAGCCAATTGATATATATATATCTAAGCTAGTTCTCTTTCTAAATCTATTAAATTGATGATGAATATAATATGATTCAAAACATTTTGCAAAGAAAAATATGCAAGCTATGGATGATACAATAAAAGAAAAAGTTAGTTCACATGACTAAGTAGAGAAAAATAAATTACAAGTACATCCTTAAGTGTTTTGAAATTAGGCATTAGGTAGATAGACATCCATGCATAGGGGTTACTACATCAAAAAATGTTAGCATCAAAATATACATATAATCATCTAAATCATTAAATAAATAACAACACATGATCAATAATCCAAATTGAATTTCAGCACCACCCAACTCGAACCTTTAGATGCTAACTTCCACTCTTATTTTCAAATATGTCAAAATTGGTTTATGTAATTATTATGTAATAAGATTTTATCTAATTCCAAAACAAAAATATGCATGCAATATTTATTTAGTGTTTCTTATTTTTAATACCAACATTAACCCAATTATCATCTTAATTTTTTACCTTCACTAGGAGCTAAATATCCTTTCCTGTAGCATTGTTTAAAGATTACTATGACATGAAATTTAGTACCACAAATAGCAAAGGATTGTTAGAATAGCTTCAGGGTCCTTTGAAACCAACTATCCCTTGTGTGCTAGTTCCAGTAATACTATCCAATAGTTTACTGTGGGATGTCCCATAAGAACTTCAACAAATAGAAAATGTTAGCAATTAATACATATAATTAATCCAAATTCAAGGTGGTGGGGGAATGTAACTAAATTGTAATGTTTATAAAACTGGTCTATCTACTTAAATAAAAATCCAAGTTATTAGTCATGTACTAATAATTTTCTTAATTAATAAGGTTAAATCCTAGTGAATTTATATTATGATTTCTTCCTCTTCTTTCTCTAAATTGGTTGGTCAAAACTATGTTTTTGATGTTAAACATCCACAAATAGAATCCTAATAGTTAAAATAACCTTTTTCTTTACCGATTCCTATGGTAATATTTTTGTACGATGTGTATGGAATGTTGTAACCTACATCACAATCCCTAACATAGGTTGCAACAAAAGTCGCAATAGCCATACAATTGTTGGAAAGCACCTCAAAATCCACTGTACAAGCACAAAATGCTTTGCCTTTTTGGATGTCAAATGTTAGAAAAGGAATTAGGTCTAAAAAATCTCAAATAGGATAAAACCCTTACAATTTAACTTAGAAATTTATCAAAATTAAATAGAATTGAAAATAGGTTAAAATAAAATAAAATATGTGATAAACCTTGAAATAATAGTAGAATCACAAATTTAAATCAAAATTTCATAAAATGCATAATCAAGTCCATTTGCTAAATACCTATCATCAAATCAAATTGTGCATTGACTAATAGATCTAAAACCCAAAAATGAGCATTGTGATAGAGAAAATATAAATCATAATTCTAAAAGAGGATCTATACCTAACATTGGTTTACCAAGATATCCTAAGTATTACTAGTATGCTATACCAACTTTAAAAACTAATTAAGATTAAGGATCAAACCCAATAGTAATCAACTAGGAGTACTCTCTCTATTATCACTATAGAAAATAGAATATAAAATATCCAAACAATTATAAAGAATACCCTAGATATAGTAACCAAAGCATACCACATGCTCGATGTAGAACTTCATGTGATAATGATGAGGATTGTAGAACTTAGGAAAGGTAGGGGGTGGGGGTGGGGAGAGGATGGGGCACGCAGGTTAGGGGGAGAGATGAATAAGTTCCCTTGAAAAAATGAATTGACAGAAAAACCACAACCAAAAATATGTGGTTCCCCAACTTAGGTACTCCTGACTTAAAGGGTAGATCACTTGCACACCTCTAGACATTGTTTCTCTCTAAAATGTGGTTTGAAGGGTATACCACCCTGTACAATTTTAAGCTCCACTTCAGAGTGATTCAATGGCATGAATCCACTTAACTTGGCTAGATCCTAACAAGCTTAGAATGTAGTTTCAAGTATCCCACAAGCTTTATAAATTGAGTTTCACTTTGGAGTGTTGTGACACTACATGAACCACTTAATCCTAGCAGGATCTTGACAAGATGAATAATGATGCCTTCTCATAAGAAGTGCATTAACCCTAGTAGGGCAAAAAGAAAGAGAAAAATAAATTACAAGGGAAGAATACAACTAATTTATTGGTCCTTATACTTTGAATCATAGGACAATATAATCACTATAATAGTTTAGTAGATAATACAATGAGGTACAAAAACTGAATAATGCACACAATGATTGCTTTATGTTGACACTTTCTTACACTTTTTCCAAAAGAATGAAGTCTTCTTATAGCCTTGATGTTTCCAAAATCACCTCAGAATTCATGCAACAACTATCTAATGGCTAGGGAAGATGTCTTCTTCAAGATTGAGACATATTACTACACAAAACTCAATTTAGGGGAGATGTCTCTCCACCAAATGAGATGTCTCTAAGGAAACATCTTCTTTAGAGAGGAGATGTCTACTATTTTAGCAAGATGTTTTCTTTGGTCCTTCTATACTTTGGCCAAGATGTCTTCTACTTTTAGGGGATATCTTCTTAGCTTTTGGGCTTTGCTTCCTGAGGCTTTGTTTCGTTGATTTGGCTCATCCCTACTCTTGGGAATTTCTTAATTTTGTTGCAGTCTTCATCTTTGCCCTTGCTTCCACTTTTTTAATGAAGTCCTTGTCTAAGATCTCTTGAGTCCTTGAAGTCTTTATGTTGACAGTTCATTGTAGATCTCATTCCTTGAGTCTTGATTTATGTTCAGTAGGTTCTTGTGATTTCCACTTTGAAATTTCTTTGTAGATGTCATCTCTTGAGCTCTCTTTCATGTCCTGCAAAAACATCACATTCCACAACATCTCATATTCTTGATTTTTCTTAATGTTTTGATATACCAAAATTTCAACAATCTCCCCCTTTTTGGTATTGTCCAAAACTTAAGAAAATGGATTAGTAGTCTTTAGAACTTATGAAGGCATATATCCTCAATTTTCCCAAATCACTAGAATATACATCTCAAGCACATATCAAAAATTCTTCTCCTTTTTGAATAGCAACAAAAAGAAGTGGAACAAAACCCCACCTAAACATGTGTAAGAGAGAAGAAATACATGAAGAATTTTTGTTTTATTTTTTAGAACAAAAGAAAAAGAATACAAGAGCAAGAGAACTTATGATGGACCTTTTAGTATGTCAAAAGATTAAGAAAAATGGAAGACAAGGTTGNGCACACTTAGAGGGTAGATCACAAGCACACCTCCAAACTTTGTTTCTCTCAAATGTGGTTTAAAGGGTATCACATCCTATACAATCTCTAAGCCCTAGTCTAGAGTGTTGTGACATTGCACCAACCACTCAATCCTACAAGGTCTCATTTGGCTTAGAATATGGTTTTCAAGCTTCCACAACCTTTACAATCTTGGGCTTCACTCCAAAGTGTTGTATTGCAACACCAACCACTCAATCTCGCAAGATCTTAACAAGCTCAAGCAAGATGCCTTCCAACAAGAAACACATCAAACCTACAGGGAAATAAGAAAGAAAAATAATTACAAGGAATGAATGCAACTTAGGTTGCTAATGATTGTACTTTGAGATACATTACACTTTACAATGGACAAATGACAATATAATGAGGTGCAACATTACAATGACTGATAGATGATTAAACAATGATTGCACAAGAGCTTGAACATTTCCCAATGCATATGATGTCTTCTTATAGCTACCACATTTCAAAATCCCTCTTAGAACTCATAAAATAGCTAGCTAACAATCATGGAAGAAAATATGGGAAAGACGTCTTTTTGAAATCTCCATTCTAGGAAGACATCTTTGTCTAGTGAATGATGTCTTTCTAAAACTGGCCTACATTTTTTGAAGATGCCTTTTTCTGGTGAAGACATCTTTGCTTGAGGAAAGACATCTATTGTTTCTTGAAGACATCTTTGCCTAAGCATCCTTCAATTCTACTAAGATATCTACTACTTCTCAAAGATGTCTTTCTTCAACTTTCTTTGCATGATAAATTCTTTGATCCTTGTTCATGCTCATCAAACTTCTGCAAACCTTCTTGTCTTGATCCAAGGTTTTATCTTGCAAGCACAAAAATCATACACATACACAAACAACCTTGTCTTCCATTTTTCTTAATCTTTTGACATACTAAAAGGTCCATCATAAGTTCTCTTGCTCTTGTATTCTTTTTCTTTTGTTCTAAAAAATAANATAAGCTTAAAATGAGAGAAGGTGAAAAGATAAAAGATTATTTTTGTAGAGTCAATGATATTGTTGTGGCCATTAAAGGTACTGGTAAAGACTTGCCTAAAAGTGATGTGATCATTAAAATGATCAGAACTTTTCAATTGCAGTTCAGACCTAAGGTCATAGCCATGGAAGAAATCAGAGACTTCTCAACTCTAAAATTTGAAGAGCTTCAAAGTGATATGATTGCTTATGAAATGAATCTCATAAGAGAAGGAGCTATCCAAGAAAGACCCATTACCTTGAAGACTACCTCAAAGGAGAAGGAGCTCAATGAGCATGATGAGGATACTGAAGATGAGATTGCCTTTCTTACTAGGAAACTATAATGAGTAATAACTAGAAGAAATAAAGGAACATATCATGAAAGATTCAATTAGTACAAAGCCAAAGAAAGAGGTAAGAATTTTGTTATATTCTAATTTAGCTTTTTATTCTTTAGAATGTTGGATATGTGGTGAAAAAGGCCATATGGCCTTTGAATGTCCTAGTCGTTTCAAGTTGCAATCCAAGAATAAATCCATTGAAGAAGTAAAGAAGACCAACTTATATACAAGTTGGGATGATGGGGAGTAGAGTGAGGAAGAAGTTGAGGAGGATGCAAAAAATTATCATCTCATGTGCATGGCCCTCACTGATGATGCTATTGATTCATTAGATGATGATCTTAATGATGATGAGAGGTTTGATTTATTATGTAATGAACTTTTAAATTTTCAAAATCTTTGTACAAAGTTGAACAAGTAAGTAGAAAAAAGGATCAAGAAATCTCTTTATTAAATGCAATAATTTTAGATCTTACTAAGGAAGTCTTAGACCTCAAGGCTAAGAATAAAGAAGTAATCAGGTCATGTGAGTAGATGAAGTAAGAGCTTGTGGATGTAAAGCTTGTGAATGAAAGGTTGGTTAAAGAAAAAGAGTTCCTTCGAATTGTTCTTGGACAAGGAAGAAGTTCACAAGATAAATGTGGACTTGGATGTTGTTCCTAAAAAGAATAACATGCAAAACCTTCATCCCATCTAAAGGAATCTCCAAGGGGTAAGGGAATTACATTAGAAGAAGCTCCTATCCATCAAAAGACTCATCAAAGGTTTGATGATTCTAATCACTTTCACTATAATAGGAGGTTTAGATGTTATTATTGTAATAAGTTCAAGCATAAATAATGGGAGTGCAATTTAAATTTTTATATATGAGTACTTGTTCATATCACAAGGCTCCTTGGTTTTATCAAAGTGCATTGAGAAAGGATTATGTGTACGATTACCGAATGTCAACTCAAAATACCAAAGAAAATAAGAAAGATTGGAGAATTAAATGGTAGACCCAAAGGAATCAGGAAAACCTCATCAAAAAATTTGTAAGAGGAAGTCATGCCTTGGACATTGGAGAATTTCGATTGAGAGGAGAATCCTAAAAAGAGGAAACTCATTCTCTTTCTCTCTAAGCTCCATCGCTTTTTGATAGTATGACAGGTAGGTAGAGGTAAGTTTCATTTGTTTTTAAGTTTTTATGAAGACTATAGTCCATTAGTAGCCTTTCCCATACCTTATCTTGATTTTGATAGTGGACATCTTTCTAGAATGAAAGACGTCTTTCAAAAGATGTTTTCGGGTAAATAAACACATCTTTTTGATTTTTTGTGTGTCATGGGAAAGATGTCTTCTATGCATAAAAGGCATCTATTGTGAAGTTTAAATGAGGGAAATATGTCTTTCTCTTGCAAAAAATGTCTTCTTTTTCATTCAAATCCCTTATCTGCTACATCTATTAAAAGACAAAACATCCATTTTTATCGTATTCCTTCATATCTGTCCCACAAAGATGACTAGGGATCCATCATTTGTAGCGATTTTGTTAAAGATGGCACATAAGAAGATTGGAACATCTATGGCATCACCCAAGAAATGTTCAAGAGGAAGTTCTAGCAATGCATCACCCTCTTATATGCCTCAATTTTGTAGCATGAGCACCTAGCATAGGTTTGAGGCAACTCAAACGACTACCATTATTTCTAAACACTCTTTTGCTTTTCTAGCTCACAGAGAATAAGTAGTGCTAGATTATTTCAAGCTTTTAAACTAGAATACTTTCATTACCATGAATTTTCTAGTTCTTGAGGTGCTAATTAGAGACTTTTATTTTAATATTGTTGTTTCTGATGTTGTTGTTGGGGCATTCACATCCATAGTTGGAGGAATTGTTGTTGAGGTCTCTCCCCAAATTGTGAATGCAATTTTGGGTATCTCTAGTCCTGATATCTTTCAATTTACCATTGAAACCATGCATGATATTTACAAAAATTGTATAATGGCCATAGGAAATGATGAATTTTGTAATGTTTTGTTAGTAGAGATATGTCCTTTGATAGGGATCATATTGAGAGAAGAAAGATGACTCCTGATGCCTGCAACTTGTCACTTATTTTTTTGCATAAGATCATGGTTAAAGGAGGTAGGTACAGTTAGCTGCTACCACCCCAAGGTTTTGCCACCCCAAGGCTTTGTACTCTATTGTCTTCTTACAAGTTTACCATTGGATTTGGGACACACACTTTGCTAAGACATTCTGAGCCTCTATGCCAAGGAGAGAATCTTTAGGCATCATTATCTCATCAACTTGTTGATTCACCAGAGGGGTGTACCTATTTTGGAGTTTCCTTTACTTAAAGGTAAGATGAGTCTTAGCATGTATGTTGAGAAGAGGAGTACTTATCATGCAGTAGAAGTAGGAACCAACACCAGACCACGAAAACAAATGAAGGAAGCTTCTCCATAGCTTAGAGGATCAAAATCCACAAGTTCCTAGCTTAGTTCATCACTACAGAAGCTTCTCTAATCCTTTGTATGAGCTATTGGGAAGCTTGGGAGGAACCTCTCATACTTGCATAAGAGTTTCAATGTAGCTGGGATTCCACTTCCCCTCTGATGGACAAGTGTTTGAGGACGTTACTACTCTCTTATCTTTGATAGTGAGGAGTATGTACCTATTCCACTGAGGCATTCTTTAGTAGCTAGACCCTCATGTACATATGACTTGGGGATGGAGTCATATTTAGAGCCAGAGGCATCCCCAACTGATCTCTAGGAGGAGCATCATGCTTCCATGCCAGCCAAAGCACCATGATATAGTTTCTCTTACTTACTCAATTCTACCTCTTGGTAATGCTCTTATCTCTTTTGAGCAACGAGCCATGGAGAGCATCTTTGGTACCATGTCCTAATGGATCCTAGTTCAGCAGCCCCTAGCTCCATCAACTCCACTAGCTACCACTTGGTTTCGTGTGAAGCTTCATTCCAAGTGGATCTCGTGTAGCAGATTGAGTCTTTGGATGAGGATACCTAGAGATCTAGCTATCCTAGCATCAACAGTGATGATGATGAGGAGGAGACTTATCGTTCATCCAATGTAGCAATGGATTCTAACTTTGAGGATGCATTAAAGTTAGTGATTGGGACCTCAAGTGATGTTTTTCTCTCTCCTTTTGATGCTCAAAAAGGAAGAGATATTTTTTTGGCTCTCACATATGTGATTTTGAGACTATTCACATATTTGATTGATGTGGTATGACAACTATGGATAGTTGTACTCTTATGTGATTTTGTATAGTATGATATGTAATAGTTTATGGATGGTTATGAATAGATGGTGTATTTTCCTTGTTATCTTTGTGTGGTTTACTTTTGCTATTTATTTTTTTGCATTTACCTTGATTCATGTACCATTGAATCTCCACACTTATCCTAATCCCTAGTTGCCATAGGAATTTATATTTCCTAATGATTTTCTTCATCTATTTTTATGCACTTTATTTATATGCCTTATCCTTTTTGGTTATGTCCAAAAAGGGGGAGAAGTAGGCTTATGTGTTATTATTATGTATTGGGACAAGACTGACCCATTTTCTTGAGTTTTGAAGATATACCTTTTGGTATGTAAAACATTAAGAAAAATGGAAGATAAGTTTGTTTGTGTGTATGTGTGATTGTTGTGCTTGTAGGATAAAACCTTGGATCAAGACAAGAAGGTTTGTGGAAGTTTGATGAGCATGAATAAGGAACAAAGAATTCATCATGTAAAGGAAGTTGAATAAAGACATCTCTAATAAATAGTAGACATCTTAGCAAAATCGAAAGATGCTTAGTCAAATATGTCTTCAAAAAATAATAGACATCTTTCCTTAGGCAAAGACATCTTCACAAAATGCGTGCTAGTTTTAAAAAGATGACTTTCACCAAACAAAGACATCCTTCCAGAATGAAGATTTTAGAAGGAAGTGTTTCTAAGACAAAGACATCTTTCCCAGAATAGAGGACAAATACAGAAAGACATCTAAGGCACAAAGAAGATGACTTCCATGATTGTTAGCTAGTTATTGCACAAGTTCCATGATCAATTTGGAAACATGATAGCTATAAGAAGATCTCATATGCATTGGGAATGTGTAATCTCTTGTACAATCATTGTCTAATCACCTATCAATCATTGTAATCATTATTGCTCTTCATTGTATTATCATTTGTCCATTGTAAGGTGTGCTATACCTCAAAGTAAAAGGATTAGCAAACTAAGTTGCATTCATCCCTTGTAATTGTTGATCTTCCTTGTTACCTTGCAAGTTTGATGTGCTTCTTATGAGAAGGCATCTTGCTTGAGCTTGTTAGGATCCTATGGGATTGAGTGGTTGGTGTTGTGGCATAACACTTTGGAATGGAGCTTAAGATTATAAAGATTGTGGAAGCTTGGAAACCACATTCTAAGCTTGATAGAATCTTATAGGGTTGAGTGGTTAGTGCAACATCACAACACTCTAGAGCAAGGTTTAGAGATTGTACAGGGTATGGTATCCTTTAAACCACATTCAAGAAAAATAAAGTCTAAAGGTGTGCTTGTGATCTACCCTCCAAGTATGGACTACCTAAGTTGGGGAACCTTGTTAATTTTGGCATGTGCACTTTGTCTTAAAATTTTTAATTTGGGAAACTTATTCATCCCCCCTTGTAAGTTCAATGATCCACACTTACTAGATAGGACAGGGTCCTATTCCCATATCTTTACATAGAGAAATTAAGCATTATTCATCAAGGGATTTCATGAAAGCATTAGCTAGTTGATTTGTAATCCCAATAAACTCTAGTTTTATGTGGCCCCATTGAGTATGTTCACATATAAAGTGATGATGAATTTCAATGTGCTTAATGTAAGAATGATGAACTAGATTTTTGGTCATATTGATAGCACTATTATTGTTACAAAAGATAGGTGTAGATTGTGATTGGACACCTAGATCTTTAAGTGTTTCCCTCATCCATAGAAGCTAAGCATAGAAACTTCCATTTGAGATATATTTAGCTTATGTTGTAGAAAGTGCTATAGAGGTTTTCTTTTTGGTAGTCCAAGAGATAAGGCTTCATCCTAGAAAAAAGTAATTTCCACTTGTGTTATGATGATCATTTGAATAACTTTCCCAATCTACATCACAATATCTAGCAAGATTAAGAGGAGAGTCCTATGGATACCAAAGGCCCTAGTTAGTAGTACCTTTTAAATAATGAAATATTTTTTTAACTAGCTTATAATGTGATTCTTTTGGAACAACTTGATATCTAGCACACATTCCAACACTTAAAGTGATGTTTGTTCTACTAGAAGTTAGATAAAGCAAACTACCTATCAGTCCTCTATAAAGCTTGTGATCATCAAGCTTACCTTGATCATCCTTAGTAAGTTAAAAATTTGTAGCCATGGGAGTAGTTTTTACCTTCACATTTGCTATATTGAATTTGAGAAGAATATCTTTAACATATTTGGTTTGACAAATGAAAATTCCTTCAGATTGATTGATTTGAAATCCAAGGAAGTTTTTAAGTTCTTTTATCATGCTCATTTCAAACATAGCTTGCATATGATCTAAAAATTTCTTGTAGAGAGTTTCATTAGTAGCACCAAAAATAATATCATCAACATAAATTTGAACAATAAGAAGATCATTACCTTTTCTTCTAAGAAATAGAGTGACATCAGCCTTACCTCTTTCGAAATCATTTGATATGAGATGTTAAGAGATTTTTTCATACCATGCTCTAGGGGCTTATTTATGTTTTTAGAGAGCCTTATTGAGCTTTTAAACATGAGTAGGTTTGATGGGATTTATAAAACCTTCAAGTTGATCAGCATAAACTTCTTCTTATATGGTTCCATTTAGAAAGGCACTTTTCACATCCATTTGATATTGCTTAATATCCTGACTATTAGAATAAGCCAAAAGGAGTTTGATAGACTCTAGTCTGGCAATAGGAGAAAATTTTTTATCAAAACCAATCCCTTCCTATTGATTATACCCTTTGGTAAGTAATCTAGCTTTATTTTTTATTATAGCTCCATCTTCATTAGTTTTGTTTCTAAAAATACATTTTGTGCCAATAATGGATTTATGATCTGGTCTAGGTATTAATTCCCACACATCATTTCTAGAAAATTGGTTTAACTCATTTTCCATACTAGAAATCCAACCTTCCTCACCTTTAGCTTCTTTAAAGTTTTTGGATTGAAGTTGTGAGAGATAAGCTAAATAAGCATAGAATTCTTGGGTATGAGTTCTAGTGTGAATACCATCTTGAACTTCTGCAATAACATCATTGAGTGAGTGAGTTTTACTAAGTCTAGGAACCCTGGGTTGAGTAGGGGAGTTATCATTAGATTCATCTTCTTTCTCTTCTTCAAGCTCACTATCAATTTTGTCTTCTTGGGTACTCCATACTTAGAGTGTAGATCACTTGCACACCTTTGAACTTTGTTTCTCTCTAAAATGTGGTTTGAAGGGTATCACACCCTATATAGCTCTAAGCTTCATTATAGAGTGTTTTTTTACCATTAATCCACTTAACTTGGGTAGGTTTCAACAAGATTAGAATGTGGTTTCAAGGATCCCACTACCTTTAAGAATTGAGCTTTGCTCTAGAGTGTTGTGATGTTGCACCAACCACTCAATCCTAGCGGGATCTCAACAAGCTCAATAACAATTCCTTCTTGTAAGAAGGGAATAAAGCCCAATGGGGCAATAAGAAAGAGAAAAATAAATTAAAAGGAAAAATGCAACTAATTTTCTAGTTCTTGTACTTTGAAGCATAATACAATATAATCACTACAATGGTTCAATAGATAGTACAATTAGGAACAAAAATAGAATAGTTCACATAATGATTGCTTGATGTTGATACTTTCTTGCACATAAAAATTGCACTTTTTCCAAGAGAATGAAGTCTTCTTATAGCCATGATGTTTTCAAAATCACCTTGGAATTCATGCAATGATTATCTAACAGCTAGGCAAGATGCCTTCTTTGAGATTGGAATGTCTTACAGCATAGACCTCAATTCAGGGGAGATGTCTCTCCACAAAATGAGACATCTTCTTGTAGATGTCTTCTCTAGATAGTAGACATCTACTATTTTAGCAAGAAATCTTCTCTAGTTCTTCTATACTTTGGCCAAGACATCTTTTACTTCTAGGGGATGTCTTCTCAACTTTTGGGCTTTGCTTCCTAGGGCTTCCTTTCATTGATTTTTCTCATCCCTGCTCTTGGGAATTTCTTCATTTTGCTATAGTCTTCATCTTCATCCTTGCTCCCCCTTTTCTAACGAAGTCCTTATCCAAGATATCTTGAGTCCTTGAAGTCTTTATGTTGACAGTTCATTGTAGATCTCATTCCTTGAGTCTTCATTTATATCCGACATGTTCTTCTGGTCTCCACTTTGACATTTCTTTATAGATGTCATCTCTTGAGCTCTCCTTCAATCCTACAAAAGCATCACACTCCATAACAATTTATATTCTCCATTTTCCTTAAGGTCTTGACATACCAAAAGTTCAAAAAATGACCCATCCAATACCTAATACTTGCTTACTTAAAAATCCAATAAAGGATTCGTACACATATGCTTATAATAAAATAAATTAACATACCAAGTACACCTTATAAAATAATTACAAGGAACATAGTTGAACAATGTAAATAAAGCCAAAAGTATGTCTCATAAGCATGTCATACCAAAACATAAAGCATATTGTAATCAAGTAGTACATCAAGTGTTCAAGACATAGGACATACCAATTAGGAAGTGATATTTAGAATATGGACATCATATTTAGTAGGTCACTTCACCCAAGGCCCCTATTTTTAACATACTTTCATATTTCCTATTTTAATAATAAAGGAATTATTAACAAGTTGAGGTACATTTACTTCCATCTTACTATGCTACAACTTCTATGAAGAAATGAGAATATCTAGAGGTGATCTCCCATCCTAAATTGCAGTATCATATTTGTTCTTCTATTGCTTGAGAGAATGAGCTAGTTTCACTACTCATGTTACCTTAGTATTGAAAAAACATGCTTAAGAGACCTTATAATTCATTTGATTTTGGTCATGAAATTTTGTTGAATTGCATTTATACCTAGCATGGAAGAAATGATGGTTATGCATCCTATGAAGATCTCACTCTTATTTTTCAAGGATATTCTCCTAATATTGTGAGTAATGACAATGTATAGATCAAGGAAGTGCTATACAAACCTAAAATTTAGCATGATGATTGTATTGCATAGGATATCCACCATCTCCATGAAATATACTCTACTGATACCTCTTCTTTCTAAGAGGAACAACATAATTTCATGGCAAAGATAAATAAACATAACTAAAATGAGGATATCATTATGTTTCAAGGATATACTTTTTGTTCTTTTTAGGTTATTGAAGTTGGCTATATTGATAGTTAGAATGAAATTAATCAAGCTACTCATTGCATGAGAAAAAAATTACATCTAGATATGTGGGATGATGTTTTGAAATTCTACCTCATTATTGTGATGGTCTATATTATCTTTATTGAAGAGGTACTAAAAATGTTCAAACTAAAGTATGATAAGTTATTCAATAACTATTTTAAAATGTAGGAAGAAAGTATTATATTTATGATTATTTGGGTTTTGAAGGTCTTATGGAGGTCAACACTAGAAGAAATTAAAAAGCATAAGAGGAGCCTAAAATCTTAACCAATGAATATGATCATAGAACCTCTTGCTAGGGGAAGGATGTAAACAAGCATAATCATCAACAAGAAAAGGCATACAAGCATTATCAAGGCTCTCACCACCAATAGAAGGAGGCAAAGAAGCACTATTCCTAGAATGAGAGAAGCTATTGTTTTCACACGAGGAGTTGGGCTTGGAGGTGGACTAGGATATTTAAATGTAAAACACCATTAAGGCCATATAAAATAGGTTTATTGCTTATATCATCTATTATTTTCATCTTTTGAAATTTCCACATGATATGTCTAGGAATTAGATCTGATGTAAGACCAAAAGACTGAAGTTATAGGTACACCTAGATAATGGGTAAAATTAGAAGAATTTCCTAATGTTCTAATATGCTTATGATGTTTTCAAAAATCATGTTAGAAAAGAACTTATGCTACTTAATTATGGCATGATCAAATCTTCCTTTAAGTTTTTTATGAATTTTATATAATATCTATCTAATTAGTCAAGAATTCCTAAATGTTATGTTGACTATTAGGTCAAGTTATAGTCCCTTGGTTATGTTAGAAGTCCCCCAATGTTGATTGCTTACGTTTGATTTTTCTTTCCTTTACCTATTCATATTTATCTTTCTAATTTCACTCTTTAGGCTATGTAATGATGAGTGACAAGTATGCCTAGTGCTCAATCATACGATCTACATGCATTTTAGTATACCATATTATAATTCATGGATGACATTAGCTTTTTGTATAGGAAGTTAATTTATAACTATAGATCTTTGTCTTCCCACTTGGACTAGTTGTGGTCGTATTGCATATTGTTTAGTTGAAGATGAGTCATATGATTATTATGTTATTTAGCCATTTATTAAACTAATTAAAAATAAAGACATCAACTAATTAATCTAATAAGAAAGAAAGTAGATTCTATGCTAGCTGAGGACAATGAGTGTTCATTCCAAACTTATCATACATGTCTTGAGTTCATGTACCAATTATTAGGATTATGAAGTATTTTGCTACTAGGTAAACTAAGCAATACACTGCTAGGATTACCAAGTGATTATCTGTTTAAATTTAAAGTTGATCACATTCATTCCATCATGATTAATGTGTATGAAAATTAAAATTATTGAGATAAATTATAATAAAAGTAAATGCAAGGAAATAAGTCTCTTCTAAGTGAGAGTGCTGCATTGGAATGAGATCAATTTTGATTTTTATTATTATCCATGAAATATTTTAGGTACATCTCACTCAAATAAAGATGCTAGAGAATCAATTCACAACCACATTGTAGGTACTTGTTAATTGCTACTACGAATCAAGAATTACAAACTACTAGCTACCTACTACATTTATTATGTTATAAATGTAGTAAGTGGGTAGCAATGATAAGAAAAATTGACCACTATATTATTACATCATATGGCAATATGTGATACGACATCATCATATTTGACAAGTTAACTATTTATCATATGCCCATGATTAACTAAAAACTCATCCTTAAATTAAACAAAATTGGACAATAGTTTATGAAAAAATTTTGAAGAGTGAAGTTGACTAACTAATCTACTAAATAACTAATTGATTGATTGCTATATTACAAAATTTTATTTGAGTGATTATAAAGAATTGAAGAAAACTATAAATAGATATAAAAAATTTACAGAACTTTCCGGAATCTTCAAAATTGTTGAAGAATCTTTAGGTTGTCCCTAGTGATAGTGGTTGCTTAGGTTTTAGTAACTCCTATAGTGGTTCAATTGGTGCTTCTTTCTTCATGTAGAAATATTTCAAGAGCATCATGATTTTCTCATCATCAATCCATGAAACATTTATAGTCTAAGCAAGATTAGCCATGTTAGTAATCCTTGGGACATCTCATAGACACAAAAAATTGTGAAACATTTTGTTGCTTTACATGAATTAAATGATGAAAGTGGTGCACTCAATCTTGAATTCCTATAACCATTTCTTGATCTCTTGGTAGTTAGATATACTTTTTTCTAGGTTCTCCACAACAATTATTTAACATATGTATTACTCTTTGAGAACCTCTAACTATACACTTACAATTTATAGGTTTTACTTGCTCTAGTTATGGGGTTTGTATTCATGTTTGTAAAATGTAAACATGATGAAAACATACTTCTCTATTTCTATTCTTAACTTGCTAATAGTAAACATGACATGATTTTTAAATTTTTTTGATTTTTAGGTGATGAGGTCCAAGAAACTAGCAATAATTTGATGATCATAATAACATAAATAAAGGAACATCAAGGTTTGAATACATTATGAATATTATTGATGAAGCATTATTTGGCTGAGATATCATTAATGCTATGTCATAGATGTTACATCGCATTTGCATTATAGCATCCTTGTTGGTGTGTCTTAGTTGGTTGCTACATCATAGATGCTACATTGCATCTACGATGTCGTAGATGTGATATCATAGCTACCTTGATGCATCCCTATTGATGGGACCCCATCGATGTGTACCCATTGACAAGACCTCAGTGATGCATTATCTAATGAGTCAATGCATACGCATCCACAGTGTTTATTTTTGCTTATAAATATATGAGCACCCACTGTGTATTTGACATATTTTTGTTAATAAAGTACCTAGACCCTTGTAGTTTTGTTTTGTAATCTTAGAAAATAGTCAGTGAGTGCCCTAGTGTGAATTTGAGTCAGTTGTACGATGTCTTATTCTAGTGGCATTGTACCTAGACACATTCCATGAACAACAATAAGATCAAGATTGATTCACATTTATTGTAGCACTTTTACTTAGATTAGATTTACTTTCCATGTAATTTAATCTTCATGTAGTTAATATTTACAATTTTATGCATATTAATCACTTGGTGGAATGAGTGTGACTAGTTTTGAGTGTAAACATGTATTCACTTGGTAATCCTAGCAATGTTATTGATTTTTTTGTCTAGTAGCATAATTCTTGGTAATGTCAGTAGTGGATACGTGGGTTCAAGATGTGTATAGAAAGCTAGGAAAAAAAACTCATCATCCTTAGGCTACTTTAGAATTTATCTTCTTGTTGGTAATTAGGTTAAATAATTGATTTCTCTATGATCGTAAGATTATCATAAGGCCAAAATAACATCAATATTCATATGCCTCACTTTGGACTAAATCATATGTGACAAAGATACCACTAGTGAAAGTGGAAGAAAATGTCCTATGATCAATGCTTATCAATCTAGATACCACAACTAGTTCAATCCACAGAATTTGATCAGATCATGTGCAAATGCTTGTGATTCATATGGTTGGGAGTAAGGGGTACCTGCTACTCATCATTGGGATCATTGCTAGGGATGGTGGTAGTTTCTAGATTAGTTATATGATACATGATTGCTGTAGGAGTATTAGCAATATATCTTTTTAGAAAATATTAGTATTTTAAGTCACACACATTATCAAATAAAAACATGTCTTCTTCACGTAGGATCAATAATGCATTGTATGATGAGAACACCCATAGGAGAAATGATAGGATCTATACTAAAGAGAATTGAAGTGAACAACCTCAAGCAAGGGTTTCATATGCTCATTTAGATCCTTACTACACTCAAAGACTACATTCAACTCGCGTAAGAAATCCTAGAGAAGATGAAGTAAGTCCTAGAACAAGAAGTACCCCAAGGCCTAGGACATCCTTGAGAGCTAAAAAAGATAAATCAAGGGACTATTGGGAAAGATATAGGAGCCATGCTGAATCTTTTAGTTCACCATCTTCCTCTTTCTCTTCAATGTCTAGTTTTGATGACAATGAAGGTATGTATAGAGATAGAGCTACACTAGAGGGTCAAGATGGAGAGAAAAATAGAAATCAAAGATAACATGAAAGTCAGCAAAATGAGCATACATGAGAACATCACTATGAGATAAATAGAGATAAACATTATGATCATGACATATCTAATAGTGATGTGCCCTTGTTGGCTACTAGAAGCATGATAGAGATTAGGGAGGTAGTTCGAATAACCCATAGGCATCAAAAGGAGAGTTGCATCAGATAGCTGGATATGAATATCATTTGTCAATTTAAGGAAGGTTATAATTCTAATCAACAACATCATTTACTAGCCTTCCATGGTGCTTGCGCCTTGCAAAATATTGAAAGTAAGTGGAAAAAGCTTAAGCCCTATTGTAGGACACTAATAGATGAAGCTAAAAGTTGGTATAGATTGTTGGAATTAGATTCAATCCATCAGTGGTTCATAATTATGAAACATTTCAATGTAAAATAAAAAACCTATGTGAGAGTGTCCAACCTAAGAAAACAAATCCAAGGATGGAAGTAAGAACAACATGAATCCTTGGATGTGGCCTTGGATAGATACTATTCTCTACTACATATATGTCTTGGTCATGATTTCTTTTAAAAAGAACAACTTTTCCACATCATATATGGGCTTTGTAATTAAATGAGGGAGACCCTTGGGATTTATGCCCAAGGTTGGTTATTCAAACTAAAAGCCCATCAGATATAAAGGCTAATTGAGAAAGTGGAAAAAGAAGAAGAAGAGCTATATAAATGAGTGAATGTAGAGGAATATAACTAGGATCCAACTCTTTAAAAGAAGAGAGTCCATATCTATGATGCGAAAAAAGAGGTAGCTCTTAATCAGGTTATTTTACAACATATCTTGCCAATACAAAAGTCTATCGATGGGCTTGAAGTAAGGATAGATAAGATGTGGGAGTTGATGAACAACAAGGTTACAACTTACGTGAAAATCACAGAGGAGATAGTAATGTCAAAATAATTAAGTGATCAAAACAAGAGGAGGAAAAAGAACCAAGAAATAGGTAGAAACACTTATCCAGAAAAAGAAAAAATGTCTACAGTAGAAGAGGCTATAGACTCAACCACAAAAGAGGATGATGGATGTGACATTTACCTATATGATGATCCAATGGGCTATTGCCTAGTTATGTTACATCTACATGAGTATGGGGCCTTTGCTTTGAATCCCAAGTTTGTACAAAAGGAAATGCTTAGAAAATTACCTTAAAAGGTAATTATAGATAGTCCTATGTGACATCCCATTTTCAGATGTCATGAAAAATGTCAAATATACATTATATTAGACATTATGTGTTAGAGGATAATATACCAAATGTTAAATATATGCAACATTTCACATTATGCATAAAGGAAATAATAGAGAAAACTTAGAAGGAGAAAGAAAAAGAATGCTTTATTGATATGGAAAAGAGTATTTGGATCATGCTCTGAGAGTGTTCCTTGGGGTTTTCTTTCCTTGACATCTATCCTTTAGAGGAAATCCAACACTACCACCATGGTTAGGCCTATTACCGGCTAGAAGGGATGGCTAATCCTCTTCTTGTCCCACTTCACTCAACTCTTGTGACTTGCCTGTACTAGCTCTACCACTTCATGCTTGGCACGAACTCTAAGCCCAAGTATAAATGCCTTAGGTTAAACCCAAAAAGGTTACCTTAAGAGACACATTCATTATTACAATGCACCTTTTTGGGTCTCAATTAAACTTACCCTTTTAGGTCTTGTTAAGATAACAATAAAACCTATTATGAAGAGGCACCATCTTCGTTATGTAGCAACATCATTTGGGAATTGGGATGTGACAATATACCTTCCTTAGGTTTCATTCATCCTTGAATGAGTCCACATTCATTGTAATTTTCTAGCTTCAATGCTTTCTGTTATGATCATATGCTTTAATAATTTGCTTTATTCTTTGAACTTGAAGTTTTTTCTTACTTATTCTTATGAATTGATGGAAGTAATTGTAATTTTTCCATAAGTATTATATGATAGGATGCTCTTGTATGGATGGCAAGGCTTGATCTTAAATCTTCTCAACTTATTCTTTAGAAATTAATTCTAGTAATTTGGTAATTTGGAA
The DNA here is from genome assembly GCA_015680685.1 of Gnetum montanum. Lineage (NCBI taxonomy): Eukaryota > Viridiplantae > Streptophyta > Gnetopsida > Gnetales > Gnetaceae > Gnetum > Gnetum montanum. Next base: position 588,438 of record MNCI01000651.1, on the reverse strand, counting down.
GAATCAAACATTGTACCTAATATAATCTAGGGTCTTAATGAAGAATGTTGTTGACCCATCCTCATTAATCATGACCTAATAATTGATAAACTTTGGTTCTTGATGAATACTATCCATCACATCATCTATTCATAAATGCTAGAATTTAATTTATCTATTGAAGATTCAAAGTAAGTAGAATATGCACTGGCTAATGGAATTGCATGTTGAATTAATGGAAACATCTTCTTCAAATTAGGTTCATCTTCCAAGGATTGTTTTACACATCCATATTTTAAGAATTGATAGATATCACTTCCAACTTTTGCATTGAAGTATCCACAAAGAACAATTGGCACTGGATCAATATAATTTAGGAATAACTTATTCTTCAAACTTTCTTCTATTTGCTTAATTAAGTATGCTTCTCAACATAGTCTGACATTTGAACATGTTGGTTTGGCAATCAAATGTGTTAACGATGCATACACATCTTCTTGATAATTAGATTTTTAGTATCAATGCCAAGACTATATGATTTTTTTAAAAATCTTGATTGTTCTTTCTTTTCCATTACTTGAAGTTCTAGAATTTCAAAAATCGTATTTCCTAAGCGCCATTCAAATCTTTGTACTAATTCAAACTTGGCTTCTTTATAAAAGATCACATAATTGTTCATGTTGTGATTTCTGCAATAGGCTAAGTTATATAGCTCAAAAGAAGAACTTTCACAACAACCTTTTGCTTATAAATACCTATGTATCCCATATTTCCCAAGTCTGGTTGGAATTGATATATAAATTCCCATGGTAATACTTCTTGTAGGCATAAAACATTAACATGCAAATCTTGTAACTATGTTAATATGGATGGATATTGGTATTCATGATGGACATAACGAAGGTTTTTTCTCACTCACTAGAGATGTTGCAAGCATGTTGTATGTTGCCACTTTCATTCTCATTCTTGGATTCTTTGCTAGACCATTACTCTTTATGAGTATCATACACTTATGGAGATGAGATTATGACTCTCCATGTTGATCTACCATATGATTTGGTTGCAGGATGAATTAAGATACCTTTTCTTGACCCTTGAAGATTGTTATGTTTCATTAACTAATACATCAATTGATTAACTAATTTACTATATTATCTAATTCTTAATGACCTTTCTACCCCCCTTAGAACATTGACTCTAGCAATGTATCTAATGACATGTCATAGAGATCTTAAGGTCTTAGAAAGGTTAAATTCATAAAACACAATTGATGATATCATCAAATTATTGAATACATGGATGATAAATTTGACATTACCATTGAGTTCAAAAGGTTGAGAAATGTTGGAAATGACTATTCATATCTTGAAAATGGACATCATATGCTCAAGTTATGCTAAAATTAAATTTTTGAGGGTGTTGATGAATTATGTTGGGAAAGGGTAAAAACAAAATTTTGGAGTTCCATGGGGTAGATTTAACTTCATCATAGTGTTTAGAAGGTTGATGTTTGTAGGAGATGACTCTTCGTTTGCTGGAAAAGGCTTTCAAAATCAAAAGTTATGGTTTCTAGAGTTTAGAACCTTTTGGCATGAAAAACAAGACTTCCTGAGAGGTCACCCATTCTAGTACTACTCCAAGATAAGCATGCTTAATTATGGAATTTTTATCTTCATTATTGCAAACACATAAAATTCCATTTGAAGATTTATTTTTGCATGTTCTTCTTTTCAAGTATGTTTGATGATAGAAATTTTGAAGATTTCACTACCATTAGGAAAAGGATGATGGTAGGCGCAGGGCAACAATAGTGTCTATGGTGGCTTGGCCTATGCAAGGTGATGGAACTGAGTGTTGTATGGTTGGGTAGTTGGGCATTAGTTGATGTGTCAGGAGTGTGATAGTGGTTAGTGAACATAGAGGTGATAGTTGGGAACTAGAGAAGCCATTTTTTCTGGCCTACATGGCTTAGGTAGATGTTGGAATGACCTGTGTGTGGGCTAGCATGACCCACATGAGGGTGAGCATGATTCCAAGTGACTAGCATGTCCCACACAAGGGCTTGCATGGTCCCAAGTGAGGGCAACGTGGGTTGTGCTAGGGCCTACGTGACCCTAAGATACCAATGCAGCTCATGTGAAAAGCTAGCATGGCCTATGTAGTCCAAATGGAACTTGCAGTCACGTTTCCAATGAGGGTTTTTAGTAGGTTGGAGGATTTTTAAGAGGCTGTAATCAATGATGCTATTGGTGCCTAAGGAGTGCCAAAGGTGCCTATAATTCACAACACTATTGGTATCCATGGAGAGTTAGAAGTGCTTGTAATTTGCAGTGCCATCAGTGTTCATGCAACGTTGAGGTGCCTTTAATCTATGGCATCCTCAATGTCCATGTAGCATCAAGGTGCTTATAATTTGTGGTGCCATTAGTGTTCATGTAGTATTGGGGGTGGTAGAGCGTGGGACGATGTGGACATGGAAGAGATGATCATGTACCAATGATAGGGTAGGACGTGGCACATGATGATAGAGGAGTGGGTAGCATTGCAGATCATGATAGAAGCGACATGCATGTGTAGTTGCATTAGGCATGTGTGGTGGCCTTCCTGCTGTTGGCCAATTGTCAACCATGTTGTTGCATAGCTAGGCCTATAGGCCTTGTCGCACAATGGCATGGCAAGTTTTTCTGTGGCTAGTAGCAGGGGCCAATCCAGGCCCACCTAAAGGACTTTCTCTTCTTATATATATATATAAAAGATTTGAAATCTAGAGGAGGCTTAGGTTTGAACTTGCAACATCTTGATCTTCTCTCCCCCACCCATTTATATAGATATATATATAATAATTTAATATTTTAATATCATTTGAATTCACACATAGTGAGAAATTTGAAATAGTGATACCTCTCAAATCATAAGTTTGATCGAGATGAAAGTTGTACCATTGGAATCTTCTTGACAAGTACTATGCATTAAACATAGTATTAAGGTTGAAAATTAAAGTTGAATTTTTAAAATTTTAAAATATTTAAACTAACTTATTCTAGCAAAATGACATTACCAAGTTAATATATGGAAGGCATGATGACTTATAAATAACTCTAAGTTACTTAGGATAATGTGTTTCAACAAAACAGGATCAATTTACGTCATGGTTACTAACATTTTGGTAAAAAAATAACAATGATCTTAATCAATTAATATTTATAATATTAGGATGGATAGGAGTTACCTGGATTGGTGTATCCTTGTCTTATTAACATCTCTTGCAATTGATAAATCTTGATGAGATGTAATCAGATCTTCATCGATTAATGATATCCATGAAAGAATTTTGATGGGATCTATGTCTTTTGTAGATGCCTGATCCATCATTCATGAAATAAATGGGATAGTATCTTCTAGCTGACATAGATCATCTTCAACATGTGGTGCAAATGGTGATGGTCCATGATTCTTCCTAGTTCATGGCTATGTGGTTTATCATCAGGTTGTAGTTAGGCCATGGTTCTGAATGGTCCTTGGGTCATGGTTTGCTTTAATACTAATTATGACATCTTATTCTTGGATGCCATGGCCAACATTAAATATATATTATATTATACATTATGCATAAGATGGAAATATATCAAACATCAAGTATATGCAACATTTGACATTGCATAAAGAAAATAATCGAGAAAATGATAAAGGAGAGAGAAGAAGAATCCTTTATTAATATGGAAAAGACTATCTGGATCATGCTTTGAGAGTTTTCCTTGGGATTTTCTTCCTTTAGCATCTATCCTTTAGAGGAAATCCATCATTGCCACCATGGTTAGGCCTATTACTAGTTAGAAAGGATGGCTAGTCCTCTTCTTGTCTTGCTTCACTTGACTCCTGTGACTTGCATGTACTAGCTCCACCCCTCCATGCTTAGCATGACCTCTAAGCCTCGGTATAAATGCCTTAGGTCAAACCCCAAAAGGTTACCTCAAGAGACACTTTCATTATTACAATGCACCCTTTAAATTCTTAATTAAAATTGCCATTTTGGATCTTTTTAACATAATAATAACACTTGTTATGAAGAGGCACCATCTTCATTATGTAGTAGCATCATTTGGGAATGCGGACATGATAGTTCTACAACCAATCGTACTATCTAAGTGGGACTTTTTATTAGCCTAAAAATTACTATCAACCATAATGGCAAAACACACAGTTGTGGGGTAGGCCATCATTAAACCAACACTACCCCTATTATTGGCTAGACCCATACAGATATTATGTTCAACAACTTGTTTTCCCAATTGGTTCTACTTCATCTACCTCAAATCACTACTACCACTCTCTTGAATATCATCAACCCAAAACATCATATGTGAGATCACCATCTCATGCCTCTCATCCTCCATCATATCCTCAATATCCTCATACTTCTCTCCATCATATGTCATCACCAAAAACACAGGAAGGTTCAACACCACAACATTAATGAAAGAATGCCATATGTGATGTGAACATAAACAAAAATGATAATGCTAGTAGATCTCAAATACAACCTTGAAAACATCTTTTCTTTAGGGTAGTTTCTTCACACAAGCAAAAAACTTGTAGACCTACTGGCACATCAAAACTCACACAAGGCCAATCTATTGCAAGACCCTTCCTTACAAAATGATGTCTCCTAATCATACTGAAAAGCCAAGAATCATCACCACTACAACATAGGACAAAAATGATGAACCTACTACTATGAAGAGATAGAAACCTCCATGCATCAGTAATAATGATAAAGGGTGTAGTTATGGGCCAAAATTTTGAAATATTAACACAACCCCTATATTGATCCACCATAAATTTTAGAAACAAATATTTGAGCAAAAAGCAGTCTACGTAGTAGCCAGTAAACTAGAAGATACCTAGTGGCCTGGAAATAAGAGTGCAAAACTATTTAAAAGATGCATGGAACTAACTGATGCACTTATTAGCTTTTGCTTCACCTTTACACTTAGTTGTGGTGTAGATTCCCCATCCTAAATCAAGAGCTAATAAGTGTTTTTCACCTTTTTTATTTTACAATTTTTTAATCAATTTCCTATTTCTTCCAAACTTTTCTTATTCTTCATATGTTTTAAATTGCTTAATATTTTTCTTTTATTTATAATTTATTCTTTTATTAAGTCATTTTCTTTATGTTTTATGAATGTTTTTTTTACGTTTTTGTCAATAATATTGCTAGTCATGATGCAGAAGTCAACACTATGTGTTGGGTTTATGTGTTATGCTATCAAGATGATTGGGTAAGTAATTATGTAAGGTAGTGAGACCAACTCATCCATACCTCTAGTTCTCTAAATAAAAGGTATTTTTCATGAAAGAAATTTGGTTTTTCTTTCATGAAACTAAAATTCATCAATGATCATTCTACCTTGAAGAAAGAGGAAAGACCAGGTGGGAGTGACAAAGGTTATGATCTTGAGCATACTTGTTGGATTCTCTTCTTGACTTCCTTTGTGTCATTTATGACTCCTTTAAGAATGTATCATCACTCCTCCATTCACCAATAAATAGGAAGCTATGTATTTTCATGGTGTGGTTCCCATTTAAAAAAAAATATAAATTGCAAAAGAAAAAAAAAACAACAACACAATAATGGGAATTCAAAGCACACACCTTAGATACAATAATGGGCTATAAGCACTAGTTATAGGGTTGGAAAGACATGTTACCTATTCTTGAAGATGTCCCTTTAATTAAGGCCCTTCCTTCTTTCTTTTGTTTTCTTCTCTTTTTGAAGTGATGATCATTCTTTGTGGTTGTTGTGGATTCATGATGGTAGGTAGGAAGGAACACATTAATGCGAGGTCGTTGTTAATGGTATGGACTTGGTCTAATGCTTGGACAGATAGGTATGATGGTCATTTTAATCACAATTGACACAAGAACCTATTGCATACATGGTAAAGTACCTTACATCTCAATCTCTAGATTCCCTTTGCATTCCATTATTCTTTCACTACTGCGTGTAATTATGAGGCTATTGATTTTTGTATACTATAGTGCACCATCATAACTAAGGTAATTGTGTGTTGTTTGGAAAAAAGGCATGATTTCAATTTAGCTTTTAAGGTGCCCATGGACATTGAAGGAGCCTACTTTTGGGAGGACCCACTTGCATAATGTTTGTTGATCATGGCTTTCAACCAAATCTTACATATTCCAAAACATCATTGATGACTTCTCTAAATTTATGCATGCATTTGGGACTACTTCTCATCACTTTTAATTACTTTTTCCCTACCTTTATTTTAAAATATCCTTCAAATTCAAATTTTTTTGGCCATCTTCTGCACTAGACTTCTGGTTTTAATTATTCAAAAACTTGTGCACTTACAAAGTTATGCTCATTAGTCATGGGAGCTAGGGATGTCTACTTTGAAAGTTTTGAAATTTTTTCTAACATCCTATTTTCAAACATCATGGTAACTAATAATAATTGATCAAAATAATGTGAACACCTTGACAATTTTAGTTATCTTATTACCTTAGGAATAGTACCTTGTCATCACCTTGTGCTTAAATGCTAAACATTTTAAGCTAGCTAAGGGATTCAAAAAGGGTTAATTATAAAGGAAAATTTACAGAAACTAATGTTGATCCTTTGGTGATTGCAGATGATGCTAAAAGAAAAGCCTAAAGTGGAAGGTCTATTACAAGGCAAGGAAACATGACCAAGAGAAGGACAAAGGAGGATATGCCCATGGACAAATAGTAGCACACACAAGGATTATAGCTCAAACATCACATGTTTGCTAGAGCCATGGAATGATGAGAAGAAATTTCAGTTAATCCTTCAAGAATGTTCTACATAAAAAAGAAAAGTATTAACATAACAATCAAGGTTGGAAGTCTATCATCATTAATGACAACAAGAAGATTCATCTTCAGTAGGTTTTTGAGTAGAAAAATTTTGTAAACCTTAATGTCCATCTAGTTTTTTTCTCATTTTGTCATTTTGTAATACATCCACTTGAATAAAATATTGGAATGTGGCACTCAGAGTCAGTTAGTAGTTAGATTCAATTAATAATCCCATACATTCCCAAATTTGTAAAGAAAGATCAATCATATTTTGTTAACTCAAGGACAAATTTTTAGTTAGTTGTGGAGGTATGATAAAGCATCAGTTGGCTAAGTTGATGCTATGTCATAGATTCTACATCACATCTGCATTGTAGCATCCTTGTTGGTGCATCTTAGTTGGTTGCTACATCCTAGATGCTCCATTGCATTTATAATGTCCTAGATGTGATATTATAGCTATGTTGATGCATCCTTGTCGAAGGGATCTCATTGATGGGATCCCATTAAAGCATGATTTGATGCATTGACACAACATTTATTTTCTCCTATAAATACACGATCACCCACTGTGTATTTGGCATCTTTTTGTCAATAAAGTAGCTGAACCCTTGCAGTTTTATTTCATAGTCTTAGAAAATAGTCAATGAATGCCCTTAGTGTAAATTTGAGTTAGTTGTATGGCATCTTATTTGAGTGGGATTGTACTTTGATACATTCCATGAATGATAGTAGGATTGAGATTGATTCACATTTAGTGCAGCAGTTTGACTTAAATTAGATTTACTTTCTATGCAATTTACTCTTCATGTACCTAGTTAATATTTATGATTTCATGCATATTAATTAATTAGTAGAATGAGCACAACCAATTTTGAGTGTAAACATGTATTCACTTGGTAATCCCAACAACGTTATTGCTTGGTTTTCCTAGTAGCATAACACTTGGTAATCTTAGTAGTAGATACGCAGGTTTAGGACATGGATGGCAAGCTAAGAATGAACACTCATTGCCCTTAGGCTAGTTTAGAATTTATCTTCTTGTTGTTATTTAGATTAACTAATTAATTTCTCTATTATCGTAAGATTAGCATAAGGCCAAAATAACATCAATAATCATATGCCTCACTTTGGACTAAACTATATGTGACAAAGCTACCACTAATCAATGTGGAAAGACAACATCTTGCGATCACTACTTAACAATCTATATGCCACAACTAGTCCCATCCACAGAATTTGATCAGATCATGCATGAACACTTGTGATTCATATAACTGGGTGTATGGGGTACTTGCTGCTCATCAATTATAGTTTTTAGAGTGTTACTCACATACATTACATATACACCATAAATAGAAGTGAATAGAGAAAAATAATATTCAATAATTTATCTATGTTATTATGTTCTACATTCTCCACCTTAGAAGAAACCAAAATCAATAAATATATAGGTTAAGATGAATAGTCATGTTGATATAATGAGTAGATACAATAAGTAATTTATAATAGTTAAAGGATATAAGAAATAGAATTATTTGTAATAAATCTAAACAAAAAGTTGTTCAATGCACCAACACCATAGATAGTTTTGAATACTATAATGGTATATGTAAACTCTCACAATATCACACAATATAGATAAGAAATAGCATGTTAAGCTTGCTAGAATATACAAAATATTTAATACCACCTCTTACACTTAACATGGAGATTAATAACATGGCTTTATTATCTACAACCACATCCATGACATTCATAGAATGAGTGATAAATAAAAATATTAGTTCATTACTATTCTCTACAACACACTAGGAATTAGAGATTCATAAGTACTATTAATGGTTGTGGATTAATGTTTTAGAGTGGAATTACCTTTAATAATGCATTTCATAATGAACATCATATGACCAAGAAAATCACTAGTTATATCTATAATTAGTAAAGCTGATATTATTATAAATATAAGATGATGGTGAGCAAGTTTTATTTTCTAAACTAATATTGTAAATTATTTTGGTCATTTTGAAATAGTTCTTAAAATGTAAGGAAGTCAATTATAAATTTTAGGAGTAAGTATCATCTTCAAAATTTATTACAACGTAACCAAATATTAAATCATAGAAAAGAAATAAATTTTTATCATGAAAAATCAAAAATTAAATAACTTCACCATATAACACTAGAGTTTAAAGTGCATAAATACAAACAATAAAATTTAATAACTTTTATCATGAATCAAAAAATGAGTCTGTATCTTCTTTTATCAAATTATGACAAATTTTTGATGATGATTCAAGCTTTATTTTTGGAGAAAAGTCATTTACTATGAACTCTTTAGAAATAGAAAGAGTTTCATAAGATGGTAGTGGAACATCTTACTTTAACTTCTTTACTTTTTGAGTTTCATTATAAGTTTTCATAAGCAATGATGACATTATGGTGGTATGAGGTTGAAGCTCATAGTCCTTGCCTAAGGCAAATTTCAAGATTGCTTTATAGTGAGCTATAAAATTTTCATACACAATCTACTCTTGTAAATCTCTCATCGTGGCATCTAGTTTCTTCCATTTTGCATTAAAAGGTTTTGAAAGATATTTCTTCTTTTTAGTTAGATCTTTCACATGGTTCTATAGGGAGTGAATTTCTTCCTTAAGTTTAGAAGTTGTTCTTTTACATATGATTTTATCATCCTCTAACTCCATAGTTCTCACTGTTAATTTCTCTACTATGCTTGCAAGCTCTATCTTTGTACTAGAACCCAGAGTGCTTCTTGCTTTAGTGCTACTAACTTTGATGATTTAAAAACTTTATTGCACCTTCAACCTCTCCCTTAAATTTTGCAAAAGCTTTGGCATATTTTTGATAAGTAGTTTGTAGATATTTATTTAATGCTTCAATTTGTGCCAAAGAAACATCAAACACTATTTTTTTTATTTCTTAGCATTACATCGTAGACTTTTGCTCTAAAATAATATTCTATCATAGTATAATTCATAAATATTAAATCATATAGTAAATTGTTACTCATTGTAATGAAATTTATTTTAGAGAGTCTCTTGATATCTTTATTAACCATTCCTTTGATTATTAATGGAAAGTCATTTGCATTCATATTTCCAACATCTTTCCATGTAGTTTTATTATATAATGTTTCTTTCATAGGACTCTTCTCCACTAATGCCTTAAAGAAAATTATTTTTGCTTCTTGATGAATAAAATTATTTTCAAGACTATGATGTTGCATCATAGCATGCATTATGGAGAAAGTTAGGTAATAACACTTAATTTTTCTCCACCCCTCTAATTAGATGTTAGCAGACTGAACATTTCTAGAAGCTCTATGATAGTATACTCTAGCTTTAAGAAATAGTCATGAAACCAACTCTTTATTCTTACTTTTCATCACCACAGTGATATCCACAATGCTAGCATTATTAAATACTTTAACACATGTTGGTAAGAGCTAGTCATAGGAAAAATGATTAGTAGATGTTGTGTAGTATGAAAGTACCTATCCCTTCATTTCCATTTTTAAGATTGACAAAAAATCCACATGGCTTTCCTACTTTACCACAACATAGAGTAGACATAATAGAGGCTAGTAGATTGCATTTTCCTCTTCTTCATAGCTACCTTGCAAACAATGATATTAACTAAGCCATAATATCATATATTGAGTTGTGAAAATAGGATTCTCATGGTGCTAGTAGTGCAAGAATTTCCTCATTTATCATCATTTAGAAAACATTCTATAATTTGATGCTTGAGGAACATTACTTTCTTTAATGCAAAATCTATTTCCATTATTTAAAATTAGAATTGCATATACCTTGTTTGAATCCTAGAGTATCTTCAGGTCTTTCTATTTTGATAAATAAACAAGCTATTATTCTAGGTCCTTATGAAATTTTCAACCACCATATTATTCGTTGACACTACAAACTATATTAATGGTATAAGACCTTACCTCTTTAGTTTAACACAATGATCCAACTTTCCTAATTCTATGGCCAATGCTAGACCACAGTAGTGATATTGAACATTGATCCTAGGATTTAGGTATTTGATGTATTATTCCCTTGATAATGACCAATAAAAGTGTTTTGTTTTGTTGGCCATAGCTTCATAATGGGTGACTATTGTTAAATGTAACTTTAGCGTTTTAGTTCTAGCCTTTATTGTAGAACTAGAGGCTTCACCTTAAGGATTTTCATGTTGAGTTCTTGGTCATAATGATTATGATGGTTTATCACTTTATGTATGTTTGAAAGAAGTTTATGATTGGGCATGATCATCGTGCTTTCCTTTTGAATATCTACACTTCTGACCTTACCATCTTTCATTGCAAGACATTTCAACAAACAATTAATTTGTAACATGCAAGAAACTATGGCTTTCTAAAATTGAATTTTAAACAATGAAAAATAATTTTCTTTGAAAATTCAAGTAATTGCATAATGATTTCTTTTATCTAAACTAATTTAAAACATAAAATCAAATTTAAATAATCAACAAATTGAAAATCATGAAATAACTCATTTCTTCAAATTTTAAGAGAAAGCCATGGTATCTTGACTACAAATTAAATTTTTGAATGCTTACTAGTTGATATTGAAGGTAACAAGATGATTTAAAACTTAACATGCCTAAAAAACTAAATTCTCTTACTATGTTGAGCTCTCTACAATTTTGCGATTTCTTTGCAAATGTGAAAAATGAGATTTTATAGTTAACTTTATACTAACCTTGGCATTAAATGAACCTAACTATCATATCATCATAAATGTTTCACAGTGTTAGTCTACAATTTCATCAAAACCAATCTCTAATACCATGTTACATTTTTTGATGTTTAGATTACTAAGTCCTTGAAATTAGAAATATTATAATGACCATCATAACATAAACACAGGAACATAAAGGTTGGAATACAGTATGAATATTATATTGTATTGTTCATGGTGTTACTTACATATATCTAAATGATAAATTAGAACAAACATAGAAAAATAATATTTAACAATATATCTCTATTGTTATGTTCTACGTACTCCACCCTCTAAAGAATCAGAATCAACACATATATAGGTTATGAGTAATAATCATGTCAATATAATGAATAGAAAAAATATGCATATATTAGTGAAAGAATAAAATAAATAGAATTATTTGTAACAAACCTTAAATAAAAAGTAGTATAATACATCAACATCATAGATGATATATATAAACTCTCATGGTATTAGAGAATATAGATAAGATTTAACATGTTAAGCATACTAGAACATACAAAATCTTTAACAAGATTAACATAACAAAGATTAGCTAGCTCCATGTAGTAAGTCATCTTCTTGATTTGTAGCTCTTTCATTTTAATCTTTGCATGGCTCACTACATTGATTCCATTAATGATGCTTTTTTAGGCAATATGAAATGATTGCTATAAGATGACATTTAGTTGGTTTTTAGTCATTTTGATTTCTTTTGCATTAAATTATTTCTGTAGGTTGATCTAATCTTTATATTAGTTTTGACCACATCTTTTCTTGTAGCTTCATTATTCCAAGTCCTAATTTTAATGGTGGATCTTTAGTTGAATTGCTTAAACCTTTGCCATGGATAGGTAGCGATTTTCCTTAACCAACTTCTTTATCTTCAAATTTACCTTGACTATTTATTTCTATAGATGGCTCAACCTTACTTTTCTTTCTTCTTGTTCTTTTTCCTCTTGATTTTGTCTCTAATTTTCACTACTGAGCATTTATTCTCATCCTACAACATGGTGATGGTTTTTCCAAATTCATGTGACTTTGCATCTATCTAAGACATATTTCATGTTTCCTTTTTCTTCTTCTACTCAATATTTTCTACTAGGCCATCAACTACTTGAGCTTTTTAGTATGAAGTTGCCCAAGCTACTTAAAAGAAATGAATCACATGGTGTTATTTAGCTAGACATAAAGTTGGATAGGTTTATCTTGTAGTTTCTAGATACTCAATTTAACCTACTCTAAATGGACTCAAATGACATCAATTTGTTCTTAGTTGTAATTATCTCAAACTATAAGGTAATGGCATATTTAGGAATGTTAAACATATTTTCAATTAATTTTCCTAGTTATAATATTCTATTTAATGCATCCTCATGTTGAGTTATGATCATGCTTCCATCTCCTCTTATCCCCATCCCTATAGACACTTGGATATCTTTGGTGATAAAAAAATTCAAGGTCGATGCCATAGGGATGTTGAGTATCACATTGATATAATCAATGAAAAATTCTATAGCTCCTTCCTAGCCTTCATGGGGTATCATGATAATGATCACATTCTCAATGGATTGTAAAGTTGCTTGAAATATGACCACATTTCAATAGATTTGTGTCTATCTATCCCTTATCATGTTTACTAAAATTTGCCTGATTTGAGAATCTAGTAAGAGCTCAAGCTCATCCCTCATGCTATTGAACATGTTTGCTATGTATCATGGCTTCCAACTCATAGATTAAAACAAATCTTACAAATGAATCATTTCAAGGTGATAGATTATAGGGTCAACTATAAGTGCTTGAATGCAAGTCCTATTGTGTTAGTCTATGTTAAGTAATGTTCAATACTTTTGGTCTTGATTAATAAACTAATTACTATCAAAGTTGATCTTATGGCTAGTACAAATATGCTTATTTCTGTAGACTCGATGTTTGAAATTAGTGGCACTTTCTTATCCTTATAAGTTAACATAACTTTCATGATCTTAGACTTTTTGTACCTACTTTTCCATTTGTTTTGAATCAAAAGTAAGTATGGATACATTTTATGGTTTCTAAGCTCAAAGCCATTTCTAGCAGCTCAAAATTAACATTTTTGGCTCTTTGTTCATGCTCTTTAGTTTCAATGTCTAGTGTCACATCTCATGTCAATCTTGACTTCAACTCTTCTTTTTACATGTTTTGTCAATCACACTTTTAATACATGACATCATTTTTTACCTCTACTAGATATGCATCAATTTTTCTATTAAGAAATTTTCAAAAAGTTTCATGAGCCCTAATTAGTTTTTCTATTGTGATTTACACAGTTCAATTTTGGCAACTCTAAATCAAATCTAGTAAATCTAGGCCTATAAATAGAAGAAAAATACAAATATTTAGGGCTTCATATTTTTGAAAGTCCTGGAGACATTAGGATTGGGTAGGTCTTGAATCTTTTTGAGACAACATCAGATCTTTTGAAATTGGAAAGCACTTGCAAAAAATCATAAGAGATTGCGAGCACGAGTGCCTACCAATATTACAACATTCCATGTGTTTTGTTAGTTGCCTTCAATATCTTATGCATCTTCAACATCATCTGTATCATTAACTTTAATTCTAAATATAGAGCTCATAGGATTTCAAAATACTTTCTAGAATTAGAAAATTTTTAGCTCTAGCATCAGTGAAGGACTTTTAGTTGAAAAAGCTTTATTTTGGTTAGGAATCAACTCTAGATTGAAATCAGTAGCTTCTCCATTCATTAGCTAATGCTTTAGAGGTTATGTTCTATCCTTTAAATCTTTATTTTATTCAAGATCTAAGACCTCTTTTAATAATTCCATCTCTTTATTACTATTATGTTTTTTTATATCAATTGTAGTTTGGCCCTCACTAAGAGGTAATACTTTTAATCTATCAATAAAGCATCTTGTTTTTTGAGAAAGGATTTAAAACGTTTCTCTCACATAAAAAAATATTATTATTTCATGCTCTCTTACTCACATTATTTCTACATTTTACAACACATCCTATTTTAACATAACATTAGATTCTTAGCATTTTCATACTTAGCCATTTTAATACTTTTTCATTATTCCTTGTCATTTCTTGATCATATGCAGTGGTTAAAATTAGTATTTGATTGAAGGATTTGTGCTCCATTTCATAATCATTAATTCATTGAAAATTATATCAATCTAAAGACCATTTATGGTTGCACGCTATGTATCTCTACACTTAGTTCATGGAGGTATCCTTGTAGAGGTGTAAAGAACGTTTTTGCAAGAGGACTTTTGGCACTAGAAGAAGGGTNTTCATCTGAAGCCTAGAAATGATGTCTTGCAATAGAAGCATTAATGAAAGAGAAACACTAGGAATTGATGGAACTATAAGATTATTTAAAATGGGGTTATGAAAGGGTAAAAATAGTTGCAATGGTATAGTATCTAGCATCAAAACTTGAGGAGCATTATACTAGGGTAGATGTTGCATAGGTGAACAAATGGTAGTGACACTTGCACTGATTTTGTTTGTGGCACATGCAATATTGGTTGAAAG
Source organism: Gnetum montanum (assembly GCA_015680685.1). Classification (NCBI taxonomy): domain Eukaryota; kingdom Viridiplantae; phylum Streptophyta; class Gnetopsida; order Gnetales; family Gnetaceae; genus Gnetum; species Gnetum montanum. Next base: position 573,301 of record MNCI01000651.1, on the reverse strand, counting down.
GCATTTAGTATTAAATGGGGATTTGGAAGATGGCATGATGAATTGATAATAGTGGTATTTGAAAAGAGGCTATATTTGGATAACAAACTAGAAACTGGTGGGATCATGGAAGTAGGATTTTATGATTGAAGAAATAAAAAGAGATTTCACAAGCCTATGAAATTCACACGTTGAGTGATGGGATTGTTTGCTGAATCAAAGAAATCTGTAGGAGGAGTAATATAAGGAGGCCCCTCCCTATTTCCATCATGAATGTTAATATCTTCACTTTTCTTGCTCAGNATTTTTTGTTTTCATATGCACTTGATTCATGTTTCTTTGTTTAAGTGTATACAAGAGACTCTTTTTGATACCATAATAGGGTAAGGATTTGACTCCTCCTAGGGTTCTTAGGTTCGTAAATTGATGAAAATTTAGAAATCTTAGGTAGTTATAGTGCCCATGACTACAAAGTCACATGTGTAAAATAGGGAACTAAGGATCGTGCTTCCTAAAAACAAGCTAAGGAGGATGGCTTAATATGAGGTAGCCAATGGTTTGGAGCCTTTCTTGGCCAAACCAAACTAACTTATTGATCTCACCTAGTCTAAGCAAGCTATAATAGTAGAATATTTGCCTACTAGAAAAGAAATCAAGGCCATGACAAGCGATATTGAGGAACATCTCATTNCATTAATGCTTCTATTGCAAGACATCATTTCTAGGCTTCAGATGAATGAAAACCAAATGTGAAAAGTAATAGCACTGCATGGGGATAATCTTATAGTCTGGATTGCACATCTCCTTATCTATCCCACTAGTCCTTTGATTCTCACCACCCAAGTTCCCAAAGGCCTTTTAGTACCAAATTTATCTAAGTATAATAAAGAATATGATCCTATGAACCATATTATTACCTTTCATAATGAATGCATGCTACTTACCCACATCATCCTTAGAAGCTTTTTCAAATCCTTAACTAGTAAAATACTTAAATGGTATAGATTACTCTCACATGGATCTATCACCTCTTTAAAGCAACACTTTATTACCTTTATGGAGAGGTTGAAGTATAATATTACTAAGGGTGGTACTTTGCAAAAGCTGTTAGCAATCAAATAGACTCTTAATGAATCTATCTCCAAGTTCATCTCTAGGTGGACAATAATTACTTGATGAATAGATACTAGACATATTTGAAGTATTTGTTAATAACTATATAAGAGGGAGGCTAGTCTATCCAAGGCTACTTAGCCTCCATGATGTAATCAACTCTACTAAATATATTGAGGAGGTGATCATTCAGTATAATGATCCAAAGTGGGTGAACTTTAGAAACAAAGCCAACAAAATAGTAAGTAAAGACAAATCTACCCAAAAATGCAACTAGTAAATGGCTTTAGTGAACCATAATAGAAAAAGTTCATCATCAAGTGATGGAAGTGACAAGGAAAAAAATAATGCAAGCCCCAATATTAAGCCTAATAATGGTGAAAAAACACATTCAATAATGTAGATCAATTAAGGAGGTCATAGAAAGACTAGTTCAAGAACTATAAATTTTCAATGATGTACACAAATCTTGAAACACTTCAAAGAAAATTTCTATGATAAATAAAAAAGTATTAAAGCCAAATTTTCATTATAATTTGATGGGAATTTAAAGGCAAACATAGTTGTCTTATTTTTTCATCAAAAATCCTACCCTATGGCCTTGCTCTAGCAAAAGTTTGAGCATTTTTAATGGGTAAAGTGAAATTTATAGCCCACAAGCTGAAAATGTATTTAAGCTAACATATGGAAGTTCAAAATGTTAATATTTTATGAAATTTGGCATAAAAAATCCAAAAACCATTGGTGGCCTATACATTGGATTTGAACCATGAAAATAGACCAAATATGCCACTAGATTTGGCAAGAAAAGCTCCAAACGTTGGTGATCCATATGTTGTTTTTTGGATGGTGAAAAGTACCACATACACTAGTATTTAGTACCAAAAAAGTTAAAAACATTAGCATGACATACACTATAAATTTTGGTCTTTGAAAGCATTAGAAACTTTGTAGGAAATGTCTAAAATTTGGTAGAATCAAACTAGCAAAAAATCAATGATTGTATGACCTATTTAAATAAAAGTTTGCATCATTTTAAGAACTTTTGGATCATTGTGCATTCAGGTTGAACTTGAGACTTTTAGAGTAGTGCAAGCATTCAAGAAATCATTAGAGTAGAGAGAACCAGTGATAGACAAAGGTTAGGAGAAAATTTGCATGGACATTGTAGTAGAACACACCATGTAATTTGCATTAGAGTTGAGAGATATTTTTGTATTTGTTAGGTTCATGGAACCTAAAATTTGTATTCTTTGAACCTTTGTTTCTAACATTTTCTTTTACAATAATTAATATCAAGCTTTGTAGTATTAGCTTGTTTTACAATATTTTCTTCATCTCTCTATTCTTGTTTTTTGCACTACATCTTGCATTTAAAAAATTTGTTCATATTTATTTTTTATTGCTTGGTAGTAAACCCTCTAAGTTCTTAGGTGATCAATAAGACCATTTGAGATGCTTGAGATCCCTTTCAAGGCTAATGAATCTAGAGTTAAATTGTTATGCATAGGAATTTTTGGTTCTTTTAGCATTGAATTTTTAGTCATTACTATTTCTTGTGCTTGAAGGAAGGTCTCTAACTAATTTCTTTGTTAAAACCCATTTTCAAGCCTATTACCTATTTCTATCAATTTTTGTCAACTTATTTAACATTTTAAGAATTATTTTGGATTTTTCCAAAGCCCCAAGTTGTGGAACCATAACCAGATTTTGGCCTAAAGTAAAAAAAATAAATAAATTTCCATCACTGTTTTCATAGTGTAGTGTGTAGTACTACCCCTCTTCTTTGTAATTTGCAATTTTAACAAAATTATTTTTTATTATGATAGCACATAGCACTACCTCAACTTCTTGTGCTTGGTAGTTTTGAAAAAATTAATTTTTACTGTAGTTGTGGTACTCAACCTTGCTCTCATTTCCTATGTTTTCAACTTAAAAATTTTAATTTTTGTAGTTGCAATGTGTGTTGGTTTTGCTATTTCCTACACCTGAACTTCACAACTTTTTTATTTTTTATTACACATGTTATAGCCCATTTTGTTTTATCTAGCATTGATTATATGTTAGAAATTTTTTTTGAAAATTTTTAATTTTTCATCATAGTTGTAGTTCATACATTCGAAGTCTCATGCATTGAGATCTTCATATGTTGGAGGTCTCATATATTGGGAGATTGAATCCCTATTAGAAAATACTTAGAACTTTTTCTAGACTACATAACATGTTAGCCTCACATTATTTATGCCTTTTCATTGGTCAACCATTTTACCTTACAACATAGCATACATGGCCTCCAACCAAGAAGCTATTTGCATCTATGATCCTAAGGATCTAACTATTATAGAGCATAGACAATCCCACAGTACATTAAGATAAGATTCATTCTATTCCAACATCAATGAATAGTACTACAACTTCATATGTGCTAAAATCCAAGCTAGCCTCCTCTTCCCATGCACAAAATCTGAATCGAAATGTCAATTTGAGATTATCCATAGAAATAGAAAGTATTATATTCCTTTACTGTATGATAAAATTGAACCAACAAAATTTCACATCCATATGTTGGAACAACTTGTGGACAAAGACAAGATGAGTGAGCAAGTTAGTTCTGAACAAAACCAAGAAGATCAATATGAGTTTGGGGTTGAGTATAAATCAGATACATTCATAGGGAATCTTTTATAATGGCCAGATCATCAAGTGATCATTCCTCACTCTACATCCCCTATGTCATCTCTAAATTAGATTCCTCATTCCACTCCCTTATTTCCTACCATGTTCTTCCCAATACCTATTATAGTAGCACATCAATCTCAACTAGTATCCCACTCTGCCTCCTTGTTTACAATTATGGCTTTTGTAACTTAACCATGTTTAGTGTGTTCATCAGCGTGTTCATCAGCGATGGTATCTACCATGTCACCTTCTTTTGTCATATTAGTAGGGCCCTCTTCAGAGTCCTAGGCTTTAGAAGCATTCCATATTCCCTTTGTCCTCTTCATCCCTTAGGTTCCAACCTAAACCTCCTTCTTGTTTAATTTCCCTATGACTGTGATCACATAACCTTTTCCCTATTTACCAATGCTAACTACATGATCCTAGGTCATCCATATTCCTCCACAACCATTAGTTCAAATACTAGAATCTATGGGGATGCCCCAAGACTTCAATCAAGCTTTCCAAATGATCCAAGATCTCACCAAAGAGCTAGGGAAGTTAAAAGCTAGCACAAATTATATGGTTAAAATTATGGAATTTGACCAAGACAAAACCATCAGTCCTATCATCCCATGAATAACTCATTCCAATGGAATCCTAAATTTCCACTTTACCAAATACAATAGTGAGGTTGATCCCAAATCTTATCTCATTACTTCTTAATCTAGGTTCTTATTGCTACAAGTTTGGATGCATATTGTGATATGCATCTTTCTGATGTCTCGAACTAGAAAAGCCTGAGATTGGTATTGTGTACTTCTTAGACATTCCATTGCTCTTTGCATGACTTGATTTCATAATTCATTAAGCATTACAAGTACAACTTGAAACCTAATACAACATTAGATCAACTTATGAAGGTCAAATAAGGGCCCCTTGAACTTGTCCAAAAGTTCATATAGAGATGGAATCCCATCCTTAATAAAATCCCTAAGATCATCTATGAGATGCATCTTTTGGCCATTTTCAAAGGGGAAATTAACAATTATATTAAGTCTAAGCTCTACTACTTAGACTCCTAATTACTTAGTCAAGCCTTTTCGTAAACGAAAAACATAGAAGATACTATGGAAGCTAGTAACAATCTAGCATATGTAGCATATAAGAACCAACATATGAGAAGGGATAGAGACAAAGGAAAATGAAATTCTGTAGCCATGGACATAGTGGCCAAAGAAATGAAAACAAAATAAGGGCCAAAGATAATACAACCAAAGGCCCCTATGACCACCACTCAACCATTAACATCTAGTGCTTCGACCTCTAACTTGCCTAGATCAAAATTTGAAAGGAAAGATAGGTTCAAGTACACTAAGCTACCTATGAAACCATCTGAGCTTCCTAATTAATTGCTAAGAAATAACTTTATCCAACATAAGAAACTATTAGAGAACACTCGCAATAGGTAGATCACTTATGTGAGATTGCTAGAAATCTTGCCATAGTCACAATGGATGATCTACTAATGCTCAAATACTTCATACTATATTGATCCTGCCACTACCATTAGCTACCAAACAATGATACTGGTTTTTTTTTGGTCCTAAAATATGATTTTTAGAAGATTATAGATAGTAGAGAGTTGGTCTTGGATGCATCCAACTTGGTTAGACCCCAACCAGAATATACAAGTATATAAGGATCCATTGAACATTAACAATGACCAGTATACCATAGCTACATTTAGCATTAACAATAATTCTAAACTTGTTAGGGAGCCATTTATGGTTAAGGTACCTCCTTTTGATGAAAGGGCTTCAAATTCATTAGGTTTAGGAACTTATTTTATTATAAGGGTACCACCACATACACCTCCCAAGAAACCATTTGTTATTAGGTTGCTTCCTCCCACTATCGATGAACCTATGACCCTAACTAACTAACATCCTCACATGGTAGCTAATGCTTTAGCCTCTTCCTATCCAAATAATAAGAATTCACCTCAAAAGAAATGTAAGAAGCTAGCTCTTCAGCCAAATGCTAAAGATACCAAACAACCAAAGATGTGAAAGGAAGTAGGCCCATTAAAGCCTACTTCAATTTCAATAGTACCCATGGACTTCAACACTCAAACTACCTTAATGAACCAACTTATGTAGGATAACTAGAAACAAGAATAGGAAAAGGGGTCTAAACAATAGACACTAAAATATGGGGTTAAGATCTTAGGTAGAATAGAGGAAGTCAAGGTAAAGAAAAATGAAAAACCATCCAATAATAACAAAAACTTCCTCATTGCAATGGAGTAGGCCAAGCTCTCGCTTAAACAAAAGAATACCTCTTTGAGACTATATGACCTAGTTATGATCTTCCTTGTCAACCATGAAGCACTAATTAAGATGTTAACTTCTATTTCCATGATTGAAGATATTCTTGCTAATGAGGAGTCCATCCATGTGGTGATGGTACCACCTTTTCCTAGGGAAGAAATGAAGTGAACTACCTTAACATTTCATGAAAGCAAGGTAAAGACCGACTCATGGAGTGGTTAGGTATCGAGAGTTCCTCTCTTCATAACAATAAGGATTTGTGTCAATACTAGGTGCACTAGGTGCATGTCAATGATGGAGTAGCAACAAATGTTATATTCTTTCTCATTATGGAGTGTTTAGACTTGCTATAGTACATTCAGGGTACCTTCACATCTATCCTTAAGTCCTTTAATGGATCATGGGTAGCTGTGAAAGGGTCCATATTGTTGGACTTTATTATTGGGAAATAATTCCATATATTTATTAATTTATTAGTGGTGGAGGATATGGTAGGTTTCAACCTTATCCTAGGGAGACCTTGGTTAGATAAATTATGAGTAGTCTCTTCCTTGATTCATCAAGAGATTTACTTACCTTATGAGGGAGATTAAATTATCATCCACGGAGATGGTGTAGTCCTCTTATTCATCAAAAATATTGAATTAGAACAAGGATTTGAAGTGAAGTTTCAAGAAGAGATTCCTATCACCAAAAACAAAGTTAGGAACTACAACAATGTCGATCAAGCTAAGGCTGTAAATGCTAGAGCCATAAACAAATCATGGAAAGAACTCCCATTTAACATTATGAGCAAGGGGAATGAAGAGTACAAAGTCATACAACAAAGGCCTTATACATTTCCTAATATCTCAAAGAATAGGAAATAGTTGCATGATTAGGTACATTATCTATTTTTCTTGTCCTTGCACATATTATACAGTCTTCTAATTAGTTATCTTATTTTTAGTTCCTATTTACATTTTTACATTGTTACCTTACATTTCCATATCAATTTAAAATTTATGCTTATTTCCTTTACATTTACATAAAACGAAAAAATGACTTAAAAAATAGAAAAACATAAAACCAAAATAAAAATGGCCTACCAAGGCCTAAAATTGGTGGCTTGCTAGGGCCTAAAATTGGTGAATTTCTTATCTTCCTTTTATCTCTCTTATGCACACATTATGACTTGTTATGCCATGTTTTACACTTTTACATTTTCCATTTTATTGCTATGTTTTGCATCGTACTTTTATTGTTTTAATGCATAGCCTTTTATGCAAGAAAAATATAAAAAAAACTAAAAATATAAAATATTTAAAGACCAAAAATATTAACTTATAATCAAAAAATGTTCACAACAATAGCCATAGTCACACTATGTGATAGAAAATAACGATAAAAGTATAGCAGTATCCATAGTTGCATAGTGCAAAAAGATAACAAATAAATAATATAGTCTCTAAGGCTATCATTGCCAAAATTATAAGACCAATGCAATAACAATAGAATAATATAACATGATAGGCTAAACAAGCATGCTAAAACTAAGCCATAAGAGGAGAAAGAGGATTATCAACAAAATCATCTTCAACATTATCATCACCATCGCTTGAGGTTTGTAAATGATAAAACATACAAACCATTAGTAACCATGATAAGAAAAATATAACCACAAAACCATAATAACAAACAAAACTATAATATAGGAAATTAAAACATATTTGCAAAAACCTTTGAGGAATTAGGAGTTATGTATTTTGATACAAATATTTGGAGTCCTACTTCCAAATTGATAAATCATGTTTTTCATCACTCCGATATTAAGGTGGCCGTGATATCAGGTATGCGATATCATGGCCCAAGATGCAATATCGTACATTCGATATTGCAAAGTTACTCCCAGGTCTATAAATACAGTGCCCAAGTGCACAATTGGGAGTAATTTTTTAGAAGTTAGTAGCGAAACTCTTGCAATTTGTCCATTTGAAAGTTAGAATATTTTCCAAGTGCTTGCAAGATGAGATCTAAGTGTGAACAAATCTTTATTCAAGCATTGGTGTACTTGAGCACATCATTGCGTTGGCAATAAAGATGAGCTCTTTGATCCATTCCTTGTAGCACTTGAGATTTTCTTTCTTATGAATTTATATTTCATGCAATTTAGATTAATGTTATTTATGCAACAATTAATTTTGATCAATTAAGAAAATCACTAAATTACACAAGCACAACCCCTTCGAGCATATGTGTGACACTTGGTAGCTTAGAAATGACTAGCATTTGACAGCCTAGCAATGTTTGCACAACATTTAGGATGTGTTCAGGAAGTGGGAATAGTTACTTGTGTTAGGCTAGATTAGACTATAGTTTACTTAGAAATTAATCACTCTTACTTTTATTCACTCTTACTTTTATTCTTGTTCTAGGTGAGTAATTCCATAAAAACACAAAATACTAAAAATATTATGTGTTAGTAACACTTAACCATACAATTGCATTCCACAAGTGGGACTGGGAAGACAACGAATGAACAACACACACACATCATGGTTGCAAGCATCAAAGGAAGGATTATAGGTGTTATTGCAGAGTAAGCTCTGCTTCTTATTTCCCCTTAATCATCATCATCTTCTTCATCTAGTTTAGATCATGGCTACAGATGAAATAATTGTGATGGAGGTGATCGACAAGACTAGAATAACAGAAGGGACTGTCAAGACAATTGTGATCGAAGACAAGGAAAATCCAGAGAGGCCTAACATTAAGAAAGAAGGGCTAGTAGGGAACATTGTAGGCACCATCATCATGGCCTTGATGAACCTCTACTTGCTACTCAAGGCATGTTAAATATTGTAGAGGCTATGAGGATTCCAACCAGGCACATGAAGGATAGTAGAATAAAGAGGCTTTGATATGAACAATATTCCTTAGTTCGAGGGAGGATATGATGCTGATCCATAAAATCATCTTGAAGCCTTCCAAGATGCATGTGCCTTGAAAAACATTGAAAGTGGCTAGCAAAAGCTGAAATTTTTTCAAGGACACTTATAACAGAAGCAAAAAGTTGGTATTGATCCTTGGAACCAGAATTGATTAGGCGGTGGAGTATGATGTTGGAATTATTCAATGACAAATATTAAATGTACTTATGAGTATCCAATCTAAGGAAGCAAATTCAAGTGTGGAAACAAGGGAATCATGAGCCCTTGGATGCTGCTATTGGTAAATACTACTCTGTATTTCATAGCTATCCAAGCCATGGATATTCTCAGCTTGATTAGCTTCACCATATTGTAGATGGGTTGTAGTCTAAAACCAAGGAAATCCTTGGTGTCTATGCCAAAGTAAGATTAATAAAGTTGAGTGCTCATTGAATTCAAAAATTAATTGAGTAGGTAGCCAAGGAGAAGGAAGAGATGAGAAAACATGAAAGTGCAGAAGAATATAATTCTATTTGAAAAAAAGGGGGTTAGATTTTGTAATAGTGTGGATGAATTCACCAGAGATGAGGTGGTTAATTAGAAACCTTGCCATTCCAGAAATTACAAAAAGAAATCATAGTTAAGGTTGAGCAATTATGGGACTCCTTCAACAATAGGTTTCAAGATGTTTTAAAAATTGTTGAAGAGTGTACGAAGCAAGGTGGTGAGTGAGAGTGTCGAAGACATAAGGAAGCTGAACATGCCAAATATAAGGGTAAATGTAAGACAGTTGTGATAGAGATGGTCACAAATAGTGATTTAGATGATGATGGTGGGTGTGATGTTTTCCAGTATGAACATCCTAAGGGATGTTTCCCAGTTGTATCACACTTGTAGGAATTTAAGGTGTATGCCTTACATCCATGACTTACATAAAGCCAAATGCCTAAAAGATTGCCTTATCCACAAGGCAATCCTTGATAGTTCCACCAACCACAATAGTACTACCCAAGTGGAACTCCTTCACAACCTTACGAAATGTATCAACAATGGTAGAAATCACAATTGTGGACATTGCCACCTCCAAGACAACAACACCCTTACTGGCAACTAGATCCCTACGATTACTATGTTCAACAACCTTCATCTCCTAGGAACTCCTCTGGTCATATTGTTGCTTACCAATCTCACCACTACCCTCCTAAAACATATCAATCACCCTATCTAAGGAGGGATACCACCCACTACCCTCATATACCTCCTATCCCTACACCTACTCCTCCACCTCTTGCACAAATACTACCTACTATGTTCATGTAGGGTGAATTACCTGCACAACCATAGTAAAGGAATGCTACAAGGGTAGTTAACTTGCAATCTGTTAACCCATCCAGTGGGTCAGAATCATGAACAAAGAAAAGACCCTTCTTCCAACCTTGTAGTCCACCAAATCCCTCGGACACATCAGTGGTTGGTAACCTTACTCCTCCACCTTCCTCTATTTCGTCTCTATCTGAGTCCCCTTCAAACCAAAATCCCTCTTAAATGTATATTGTAATGTTGACACATGCTGTATCTAATTGGATTCAAGCTAGTAACCTACCCAGAAAATTAGCTGGTCTTGGGATACTTGCAAATTGCTGGGAATGAGCATTGCAAAGCTCTTCTTGACTCTAGTTCCAGTGTTAATATGATCTCGCATGAGATGTACATAATGTGGAACCTTCCTCCTTTGAAGAAGAGAATCATATGGCTAGAATTGATGGACTAGTCCATCACTGTTCCATTAGGACTAGTTGAAGACATCATCACCACCATTTGTGGGTGGTCATATCCGACTGATGCCATAGTAATCAAAGTGGAGAATTGTAAGGCGGACTTTCAATTATTATGGGAAGGGCGTGGCTAAGTACTGTTGATGAAAAAATAGGCATTAGAGATCTTTACTTAGAGATATTAAAATAAAATGAATTTGGGAAGATCGAGAAGAAGAGAGTTCGATGTATCGCGTATAGCAATTCAGGGTGCCATTGTGTGTAGAAGTTATGATCAGCAAAATAAACATCTATTTTTGCATGCAAGTAGTGTGCACTAGAAATCAATATCCAGAGATGTCTAAATGTAGCAGCCACAAAATAAGAGGGCACCCAATGGCTGACGACTGATGCTAGTAGTAGTATATTATGCATGGAAGCGACTGAGGGCCTAATGTACAAGTACGTTGCAAGTATGGATGAACTCGAGCAACTTCACCACTAGCTCTTTGAAGGAGAAAATGATGATGTCAATTGGGATGAGCTAGAAATTCTTGATAGTTTTAAATAAAAGCCCCTTGAATTGAAGATGCTATCAGTTAGAATGGAGTATGTATTTTTGAAAAAAGGAAGGTCAGTTATCATTAATGCCAAGCTTGCTACAAAAAATAAGAAAAGGTTGATAAAAGTTGTGAAAAAATGGTCATCAGCCGTCGCCTAATCATATTCTGAACTTACTGGGATAGATCCAAGAATATGCTAGCACCGAATATACACTGACCCCATCGTCAAGCTAAAATGACAACTGTAGAGGTGTTTGAATCCCAAGTTAAAATAGATTTTCAAAGAGGATATTGAATAACTCCTTAAAGTGGGATTATCTACCCTATCGTAGATAGTGGTAAGCCCTCTCGTGATCATGCCAAAGAAAGGAGGCAAATGGAGGGTGTGCATTGATTTTCTATTGCTCAACATGACAACTTTCAAAGATCATTTTCCATTACCTTTCGTTGACCAAGTGTTGGACATTATTTCAGGGCATAGCTATTACAAATTTCTTGATGGTTAATGTGGCTATAACCAAATGCAGATTTCACCAGAGGACCAGGAAAAGACAACTTCCACAAGTCCTTGGGGGACTTTTGCCTACCAACATATGCCATTTGGTCTATGCAATGTCCCAACCACATTTCAATGATTAGTTCTCAGCATTTTTCAATAGCAAATCGATAGTAGGATAGAAGTTTTTATGGATGATTTTTCTACCATGAAGCTATGTTAGAGGAAGCTCTTGACTATCTTGAGTAGGTGTTGCAAAGATGTGTTAAAACAAACTTCTGGCTCAATTAGCAAAAGAGTTATCTTATGGTCCAGGAAGGCATAGTCTTGGGGCATTGCATCTCAAAAGCAGGAATCGAGCTAGACCCTAAAAAAATAAGGGTCATCCATGGAATAACTTACCAACTTGAAACAGTCAAGGAAGTTTAGTCATTCCTTGGTCATGCTGGCTACTATCAGTGATTCATTGAGAATTTTTTCAAAATCGCCAAGTCATTGGTAGAATTGACAAAGAAGGATGCATCATTCATCTAGACCCCTGCATGTGAATAAACATTTCAACAGTTAAAATAAAAGCTTGTTGAAACTCCCATTCTTTAAGCATCATATTGGTCTAGACCATTTCATGTGATGATTGATGCATCAAACTATGCTTTGGGGATAGTGCCTACGCAGATGGATGATAAAAAACGTCCATATTACATCCACTGCATAAGCTAGAGCATCATAGGTGCACAATTGAGCTACACCACCATAGAAAAGGAGTTGATGGTAGTGGTGTTTACTTTAGAAATGTTTAGGCACTATGTGCTTGGCTACAAAGTGTTTGTGCACACATATCATAGCACCATTAGATTTCTAATGAACAAGCCAATGGTGAGCCCTTGTGTCATATGGTGGCTCATGATTTTGTAGGAATTCAATCTCTTGATGGTAGATTGTAAAGGTGTGGATAATGTGGTTGCAGATGACTTATCATGACTAAGATGGGATGATAAGGAGTAATAGAGCCCTTTATCTAATCAATTCCCTGACAAATCTCTTCTTGCAGGTGCTATTAATGCATAAATGCTTGATGAACCAAAATGGTATGACACCATCATTACTTATCTGCTCAAGCAAGAACTTCTACAAGGGTTGGACACTAGAAAGAAATAACTATTTCTTCATCGGGTCAAGCATTTCATAGAGATTAATGAAAACCTTTACAAGGTTTGTCCTAATGACCTTGTACATTGGTGTGTCCTTGATATGGATCAACTATGTGTTCTCCAGGATGCTCATGAAGGTCCTTGTAGGGGCCATTATGCTAGAAGATGTAAAACCATAAAAATCCTCATGGAAGGGTATTATTGGGCAACAATCTTCAGAGATGCACACCAATTTATTTGTGCTTGTGATCGTTGCCAGAGGGATGGTAGAATGTCAACTCAAATGAAGGAGCCACATCAATGGATACAAACTCTTGAGCCATTCAATATTTGGGGCATTGACTTTATGGATCCCATCACACCTTTATCAAATGGAAAGGCATATATAATAGTCGTAGTTGACTATTGTACCAAGTGGGCAGAAGCAGTTTTTGTCACTGATTGTACATCCACCACAGATGCTTAGTTTGTTCAACAAGACATCGTAAACAAGTTTGGTATACCTTGTGCATTAATTTTTGATAATGGAACTCATTTTACAAGTGCCACTTTCTAGAAACTGATGCAGTGCTTAGGGATTAAACATAAACTCACAACATCATATCACCCCCAAGCCAATGATCAAGTTGAGGTCACTAATCAAGAGATTACAAAAATTTTAACATGTACCATTAGCAAGTACCGAAGGGACTAGAGCACTAAGTTAAATGATGCCCTTTGGGCCTTTCACTTCACATGGAAACTTTCCATAGGTTATTCTCCCTATAAGCTTGTGTACGAAAAACTACCAACATTGCCTATACAATCTGAACTCCATACATTCTCTATAGCCTATGATCTTGACCTAGATCTAAGTTTAGCACAAAAAGAACGATTAATGATGCTTAGCTTGCTAGAAAAAAATTGGTTAATGGCCCTATCATCCAATGAAATGCATAAGGCATTCAATAAGAAATGTCATGACCTTAAAATAACAAAAGTCAAGTTTCAACTAGGAGACAAGGTTCTATATTGGAATCCTACACATATTCCCTAATGAACCAAATTTCAAACATTGTGGGAAGGACCTTACATTATTGAAGAGAATTTTTCATTTGGGGCCATGATCATCTACAAATATGATAGCCCAAATAAGAAACAATTAGTTAACATTCAACAAATAAAACCTTTCCATGAGCTCAAGCCAACCAACACAACAAACACCTCATTAGATGGACAACCACACTCAATCTTTCAGATATCTCCCTTCCAACTTAGTCATGGGGAGATGGCCATCCATACTAACACCTTAGGCAACTCCTCAGTTTTTGACTCTCTTTTTTTTCACATTTTTGTTTTTACAACTTTTTATTATTTTCTTCTTTGTTTTACATAGTTGTATTTTTAAGGCTATTGGTTTCCACTTAGTTTTTACTTTACACCATTGTTAATATATTCAATAATTATTGTCTATTTTTTTTACTTTTTCATGGTTATGTTTGCTTCTGTTTGATGTGTTTCTCTACTTTTTCTTCTAATAAGGTGGTAGGTACATTGGTAATGGACTACTCGATAGTGGTATGCTTTATTTCTAATTTGATTGTTGATTTCTAGCTTCTGACTTTGAATGCCATTACTGATGATTGTGACATGGTTTCTTTTCATGTAATAGGTAGTGAATCCACATCATCCACCCATTCACATACTCTATTGTTTTCCTTATTTTGCAAGCATGCAATCTCTTCTTCATTAATACAACTTTAATAAATTGGTGACTTATGTAGTTTTTGAAATTGGAAAGGAATCAAAGGTTTGGATAAGGTGTGGCTTCAAAGGGTTGCAGTATTCTTTGTGATTTTCTGTTTTCCTCTGTATAGGGATGTTCTTGTAAGCTTCTCATTGTTTTGTGTCATTTCATAATAAGAAGTCAAATAAGTCCTTGCATGGTGTGGTTCTCATCACAAAAAAAAAAAATATGAGAATTCAAGGAACATCCCTTAGACAAAATAAATGCAAAAAACACATGGGTCTTTACATGGTGTGGTTACCATTCAAAAAAAAAAAAAAACCATGGGAATTCAAAGCACATCCTTTAGACCAAACAAAAAGGGCTACAAGAACTAGTTATGAGACTTATCTTGTCTCTTATAACTAAGGCCCTTTCTCACTTCCTACCTTCACTCCAATTTGGAATGGTGGTTGTTTTGTGGGAGCATTCTTGTGTCTCAGGTGATGGACTTGCCTTAGAATGTCAATGGGAAGTCACTGAAAGTGGTTGGTTTTGATCTAGACTAAGGAAGGATCCTACCAAGTCAATTAATCATAAATGCCACAAGGGACTACATGTGAGCATAATTAAGAACTCCATTCCACTCTTTCTGTCATCCATCTATGCTTTTCATGCCTCACCTCACTACCGGTTTCATGTTTTGATTCAATGTTCTAGTTTGATGTGTCAGGTTTCTCAGTCAATTACTTTTGGATTTTTGTACTTAACTTTCTATAATCATTAATCATCCATGGTGCTTACGGGCTTGTTGGTATGAAGTTATGCAAGGGTATAAAAGGCTTGTGCCTACTTTGGGGAGGACCCACTAGGACTCGTTGGTATGAAGTTATGCAAGGGCATAAAAGGCTTGTGCCTACTTTGGGGAGGACCCACTTGTATATCTTTTGGTTTGGTTAAGTTAAGTTCCTTACCCTTAGACATTGTTATAATCAAGTTCTTTTTATTTATTCCATCCATGTCATCCAATTTTATGCACCTTCACAACTATTTGTAATGAACTCCTTTTTATTGTTGTGAATACCCTCTTTCCAATACTCCATATGTTAAGCTTTTTCTGAATTATATGGATCACTTCTCTTATTTAACCCATTCATTAGTCTTTCCATTAACAATATCAAGTAATCAATTTATCATAATCACAACTTGACTAGATAAAATCACCAATGAGACAAGGTACTTAGACATTATCTATTGCAGTATATATATACTAATCCTTGGTTTTGTTGTGATTGCAGTGGGAAGCATGGACTGGAAGCAGGACTGTTATCATCAAGGAGGATGCAACCATATCACTTGTGGGAGATTGTTCATGACTGCTGGATCTCTTCTATCTCTCCCTCATTCTTCTATTACTAAGAGGGGTTGGATGTTCTTTGGATTCATTGGTGTTCTTTCCTATTGTTATGAACACCCAATTTTGCACACGATTGTAATATTGTATGCTCGGGCACTTTTATATTTGTCTATTTTCTCTGTGTCACTCTGCATGTCAGTCAAATAAGTCCATGCCCCCTATTATATTTTGTAAAAGACTTGTTCCTCTGCTTATGTACTTAAGGATGAGTTTTCATTCAATCGTGGGGGTATGATAAATCATGTTTTTCATCACTCCGATATTAGGGTGGCTATGATATTAGGTAAACAATATCGGGTATGCGATATCACAGCCCAAGATGTGATATTGTACATTCGATATCACAAGGTTACTCCTAGGTCTATAAATACAATGCCTAGGCACACAATTGAAAGTAATTTTTTAATAGTCAGTAGAAAAACTCTTGCAGTTTGTCCATTTGAAAGTTAGAATATTTTCCAAGTACCCACAATAGGAGATCTAAGTGTGAATGGATCTTTATTCAAGCATTGATGTACTCGAGCACACCATTGTGTTGGTAATAAAGATGAGCTCTTTGGTCCATTCCTTATAGCACTTATTATTTTCTTTCTTATGCATTTATATTTCATGCAATTTACATTAATTTTATTTATGTAGCAATTAATTTTGATCAATTAAGAAAATTGCTAAATTACACAAGCACGACCTCTTCAAGCGTACGTGTGACACTTGGTAGCATAGAAATGACTAGTGTTTGATAGTCCAACAGTGTTTGAACAAAGTTTAGGATGTGTTCAGGAAGTGGGAATGGTTATTTGTGTTAGGCTAGATTGGACTATAGTTTACTTAGCAATTAATCGCTGTTACTTTTATTCACTCTTACTTTTATTCTTGTTCTAGGTGAGTAATTTCATAAAACCACAAAATACTAAAATTCTTATGCCTCAATTACACTTAACCATACAATTGCATTCCACAAGTAGGACTGGAAAGAAAACGAGCAAACAACACACACACACACACACACACACACACACACACACACACACACACACACACAGTTTAGCTCTAGTGCACTTAGTAATTATAGTCTGCAGAATTTGGCTGAATTTCACGGGAATGCTTGTGATTCATATGGTTGGGTGTAGGGGTACCTTGCTGCTCATCACATACTATGAAAAATTTGTTCTTCATTCATGTTTGGCCAATCAATGTCTTGTAGGTCCACTCATGCTAGGATTGTTTGCCTCTCTATTTCTATCCACTCAGTTGGAGCATGGGAGAAATTAGCAATTGTAGTTTCCCAAAATGTAGTAGTGATCTGAGCAATAGGAGACTCAACAACAACCATAGACCTCACAAACAAGTTGAAGGTGTGTTTTTCACCTATTCCCTATACAAATAGTTCATACTTATGTTGTGTCATGGTTGCCTTGTGTCATGATTTCTTGTAATTTTTCTTTTGTACATTGTATAGCCATTTGCGAGCCTTTTATTTTTTTTGCTCCATTCTAAGACCCATGCATAGTAATCATGCCATTCCTTGGACTTTTGAACCAAGAGCTTTATTTGCAAGTCTTTTTCTAAATTTCTCCTTGCTAGCGCAACCTTACCTTGGATGATGCTCCATTTGTGGGGCCATTTAATCTCTTTAGTGTGTAAGGAATCCTTACTGGCTACATGTGTCTCTATGAATTTCTTGCAATCTTCAAGGCTTTTAACTTTATTGGTCACCTCCTTGTTTTGCTTCTTAAATGCTACAACCTCCTCCCATAAGAACTCGTTTGAGCATTGAGCCTCCCAAAATGTTTTTGCACAAGACATAGCATATTCTTTGATCCCGTCATGCAACTTATGTGGAACATTATCAACATTAGAGGGAAATTTATAGAACTCATCAAATTCAAATCTCGTGAGGGATTCCATTTTACTTTGGAAATTGCCTATATAAAAAACATAAAAATACATAAAAAATCATAAATGTTGTAGCCTTAAAAAAATGAAAAACAAAAGTATGAAAACAAAGTGTAATAATAAAAATAAAAACACATTAATATTTTTGTTACCAACATCAAGAGCTATCTATTGTAATTTACCTATCATGTCATCCATCATTCCTTTCATGAATTCTAGCTTGTCTAGGGCCTCCACCCAAGGTTTAGAGTGGAATGTGGATGTAGGTGCTTCTGGAAGAGATTCATATCTTGTAATGATCATAATAGTTAGACATTAATTGCAATAAGAAAAGCAAAAATTGAAACAAAATATATAAAAATTTTAATGAAAGCATAAAACACAATTCAAAGCACACCAAGGATATCATGAGACAAGTCTATTGGAGGATTGATTTTTGGAGGTAAATCATCTAAGATGGAATCCAACACATCTAGAGCCTCAATGGATATCCTCTTCTCCTCTTCTTTGTATTGTTGCTTCTCTTCTATAGCAACCTTAGTAGCAAACTCCTACCTCTTCCCTATAATAAACCAAAATCAATAAAACATAAGATAAATTAGTAAACATTTACTAACAAAAATATAACTAAAAATATAGCAAAAAATATACAAAAAATAAAAACTAAAAATATATATAAAAAATGTTTACATACCTCCAACATCCTAATTAATTGTGTTGAGTTTGATTTTCATCTTCTTAGGTGCTTACTTATTAGGAATCTAAATGTGGTCTTCAACATGTGACCTCTTTATCTTCTTTCTAGCACTGCCATCTACTTCTGTGCATAACATTTTAGATTTATTTGCATTGCCACATGTAGGACAAGGCTTAATCCCCATGTTATGAAAACAACCACACAAACCATGTAAATGACTAATATGCTTTGTAATTCTTCTATCTCCTATGTTGGGGGATTTTGCTTATGCATCACCCGAGTAATATGTTTGGTCCAAGGCCTCAAGAGTTAGAAAGGATCACATGCAACTCACTTTCCATCTCTCTTAATCACTAAGAACTTACCCAAGCTCATAAGATATGTAAATAAGAATGTAAAATGCACATGATGAATATTATCAAGGTTATTGCAGAGCTTTCAGTTTTCATCCCTTTAGATAATGAGTAGGAAGGTAGTCTAGTTAAACCTAGTCTATTAGTTAACATCTTTTTCATAATCTAAGCCTATTGAACCCCTATGATTTTCCTCTATGTTAGTTACATGGAAAATTCCTTAGTGCAGAAAAGGAGATAGATCTCATTGGATTCCTCAACTTCACAATTGTTAAAAGATAATGTTACACTAGGAGGAGAGTTAAGCCAAGTATCAATTTCCTTTCTATGGCCTATATCTTTCCCTGCTCTAGTAGCAGCCTTGGCACAACTAGAGGGTATTTCAAAGAGATCGTTGAACATGAACTCATTAATGCTCAACACAATAGGATACTTATGAACACAAGTGATGAATTTGGTGATTTCCTCATCAAAAATCAATCACGTTCAATATCTTGATAGGTGACATCAATGGACTAGGAAACATGAACAATTCATACAAACCTACATTAGTGAGTCTTTGTAGGACATCTGTAGGAGCTTCTTCTACTAGACACTCTTATGCTGAGTCTACTTCATCCCACTTGAGTTGAATCTTTTGAAATGATCATGACAACTGTAGACTCATGCACATAATTTGTAACATAACATAGTTGTCCTATTAGTATTATAAAGCCATAAAAAAAATCAAAAAATTTCAAAATAACTATAAAAATTTAAAAATAAAAAAAAAGAAAAAATTATAGAAAAACACAAAATGAAAATTCCTAAAATTGCTAGCTATACTAAACAACTTTCACTCACTAGGATTAAGAAAAGCTTGAACTTTAGGACAAGCTGGTACATATGCTCCTAAGTATATGTGAGCCCACCATTCATATGCACAATTGTCTGCTAAGCTTGTTTGATATATGCAAGAATACCACATACCATATTTACCAAACTCAACTTTAAGTTAACTAAGCACTTGCACTGTTACAACCTCACCTTTTCGAATTCTTTCAAGGTTGTATGAGCCACAAATAAGGTTTGGTTATTTCTCATCAATTCCTAGAGATGTATCCTATAACTGAGTAAAAAAGAAAAAGAATGAAGCATCAAAATAGTTAGAACCAAATAATAGTACAACCAAAAATATACAAAGATGACAATTTAAAACCAGATTTATGATTTTAGTAAATAAATAGTTCTTGGAGGATTTTGGAAGAGTGTATGTATCCTCTAGCCTATCATTAAGGTGTTTTCAACATTATCTTGTGAGTATTGTGGCATCTCCCAAATATGAGATAAGATAATGGTATGTCAGATAACCTATGAACTCCCTCAAAATATGAAGTATTATTCTACTCTATCTCTCTTTGGATGTTAAGATTGTCAACCATTAACATCCACAACCAATTGTGACCACATGATCACACTAAAATGTTGCATTAGGTATAACATGAACTCTTGGGCACTAGGTCGAAATCACACTTTGATGTAATCATTGATACTCATATTGGGGTTTAGAATGTTTTGGGTGGTGATCCCAATGCAACATAGGATCCCCATCAACTTCACAAAAACCAAGATAGGCTTCAGCAAGGCCCCATACATAACCAACCACACAACCATTAGAACATAGAAATCCATAAAAGCATTAAAACAAAAAATTAATGAAATTTAAACCAAGATTACCTCTAGGATGATAATGTTACCATTAAATACAAAACATGAAAAATGACCAATTTTACTAATGTAACTAATTTTATAATACAAACCAAAATCTAACCTTTACACTTCAATCAACATAGCAAAAAAACAAGTTTGACATTTCCACAAATAGTTGGTGTGTAAGACCCTAAATAAGCATTTTCATGAATAATTATCTTGAAAACTTTTTTTTACAAAAAATGAAGAAAAAATTAATAACGCTATGGATCCAAAAGTAGAGAATGTCTATCATGAGTGGTCATTGAAATTTCAAAATACAAAACACTTGGAATACAAGAAAAGTGAAAGCAAAAATCACAAATTTTCTTGGCTCCTAGAACCCATACACTACCATTCTTCCTTGTGCAAAATCCCAAGACCCCTCATATGATATCTTAGCAAGCCTAAAGAGGATCATACATTGATCATAGGACTTGGGAAAGATTACACAATGGAAAAAACCAAATCACTGGTGTCCAACACTATTAATTATAATAATAAATATCACAGAACTCTATAGTTCAAATTGCAACTAACAAACATAGATCCCAAGGTTTGGAAAAATATAGAAAGAATTTTATAAACAATTATTTTTGATTATAAATTGTAAAAAAAGCTTCCAAAAACTCAATTTCATCTCCGATGTTGCATTTACAAGTGTAGGAAAATCAAACTTTAACTCAAAATTACATGGAATTTTCAACAAAAAAACCTAATTTGCAGTGAATCGATTTTAGTAAACACTCCAAGAAAATGTTTGTAAAAAATTTCAAAAATTACAAACTTCATCAAGAACCCCTATACACTAAATCTAAAATAATCTGGGATCAAAAATGTTGATCACAAAACCACAGAAAACCCCTAAACATTGTCAATTTTCCCATGGAAAAACTACAAAATTTTGTCAAAAGAGGCTAGAATGCTATAGATTGGGTTGGGAAAAAACCCATAAAAAATTTAGAAAAAACCAAAAAAATATGATTCAACCTCTAATATAGTTGAAAATCCTAAAAATATAGATCTATGAAGCCAAAACTAGAAAATCTAGTCATACAAGAGCTAGGAGAAAAAGTCAAGTTAAAGTAAATTAGGCAAGAATAGAGTAAAAACACTACATATGGGTTTAGGGAAAACAAAATCTCCTTCAATTGATGTCCAAAAATCCAAATCTTGATTCTAATATAATTGACAGGCATAAATATTTAGTTTAGCACAGCCAAATCAAAAAATTTCAACCTAGGTAAGCCTAGAGATGGAAGCATGTTTTTACAAATTCATCTAAAATTGGAAAAATGGTGAGAACTTGGTACCTAGTAGACCTTGATGAAGATCCTTTTCCTGTAGTAGGATTTGGAAGCCTATAAATAATGCAAATGGCCTCATCTACCTAATCCAAAATTGGATTTAACTTGTCAAATTGATCTTCTTCACCATGATTGCAGAAAGTCTCAAATCTTTGCCTTGATTGTTATAGAAGAAAAGCATTGAATTCGTTGCCTTGTTGCCACAACATTGTGAATAGAGATGGTAGAACTCAAGATTTTCTAGAAAATAGTTCAAAACTATTTCTTCAACATCCATTGTAGATTCTAGGTTCTACAATAGGGAGATTGGTAAGGAAACTAGCTCCAATGCTATAGTTTGGTGTAGAAAATCCTAAAAATTCACCACCATGTTAACAAGAAAAACTCTTTGAAAAACTAAGAAAACCTCCTACATGTTGAGCTTAGAAGATATTTAAAAAGAAAAAAAAAATACTTGTATGTTGATTTTTAATGAAAAATTTCCATTTCTTACCTCATATGTTAAGATCTCCAATCTAATGTATACATCACTGTATAGGATTTAAAGCCTTAGTAACACATTTATCACAAGAACTCCAATGTATGGGAAAACATGTGGAAGTTGTGACCAAGCCTAAACTATCTCAATTTCAACTACAATCCATCTCAAGGATCCCACCAAATCTTAAAATTTCAACAAGTTTCAAACACTAGAAAATACATACAAAAAGCTTATATGTTGAAGGTTGGGAGCTCATACATTGGAAAGCTTAGTCTTATATGCTGGACCAATGTATAGACCAATGTATGAGAGCTCAAGGATCCTTAAGATTCATAAAAAGATCTCATAATTTTCCATAAATGATCCTAAAAAGTACAGATTCCCCATTGAGCCCTAGATGTTGACATAAAGTGCTAAAGATACCAAAAACCTTGTCTGAAACCCACAAAATCTACCAAGTTTGATCCCATACATTGGCAATGAAGCCTCATAGTATGGGTTAACATATAAGCCAATGTATGAGGCCTAGAACAAGTTTTGACATGCTCAAATTTGGTCAAAAGTGGCCTGGTGGGACCCAAAAAACCCAGAGTGGAGAATTGACTTAGAAACTAATATTAACAAGCTCTAAAAAATAATTTTTTGACTTTGTGCATTTGAAATAAAAGCCCCACATGTTGGGCCAATGTATAAGCCAATGTGTGAGCATCACCAAACTCTTATCTTGCTCAATACCACATCTAAAATTGTTGATCTTCCTCCAAATCCTTGCCACTACATTGGGAGTCAAAGGAAGTCAAACGACTAGTTGAAACTCTTGCACAATGGTATATGAAGCCCCATATGTTGAGGAAGTAATCCCCACACATTTGACCACTGTATAAGCTAACGTGTGGACATATGCAAGCCTTCACCTTGGCCCATACAGTCATAAAAATAGCAAATCATCCTCCAAAACCTTAGCCATTGGCTTGGGAGCCTGGATAAGTAAAAAACCAAGTTGAAAAACCTCAAAAATAGTAATATTTGATCCCACACATTGGGAATAAATGTATACACATTGGAACAAATTATGAGCCAATTTATGAGCCTAACCAAACCCCTATCTGGGTCAATAACATTGTAAAAACTTCAAATTTTCCTCCAAAATCCTAGTTGGTACCTTGAAGGTCTTGAGGAGTCAAAAACCCAATCAAAATCATCACAAAATGGCCCATGGAGGCTTGCACATTTAAGAGGAAGGTCCCATACATTTGGCCAACATACAAACAAATGTATGAGATCTCTAGCAACAATAACCAAGTCTATACATGCTTAACCACTACTAAATTGAGTTCCATTGTCAAAGACTTGATTGGGAGTGGTTAGAAGTTGTCTTGGTGGGTACCACATGCACAAAAACCATTTAAAACTACTCATATGTTGAGAGAAAAATTCCCACATGTTGGGCCAATGCACAAGCCAACGTGTGGGCATTAATAGGCTTCCACCTTGCTACATACAACTCAGAAACTACATATTTCTATGCTAAGCTCTAGATGCTACCACAAGAGCCTTGAAACTTTAATGAATTAGTTAAAATTATCTCTAAATTTTACATATAGCTCCCATATGTTGGAAAACAAGCCTCATACATTGGACCAACATATGAACCAACTTGTGAAACCTTTAGCACTAATGAACAAGTCAAAACGAGCTTAAGCACCACCAAAGTGGATCCCACATGCTAAAGGCTTGATCCTAAGTTGTCACAAGCTACCCTAGTAGATCAAAAAAGCCTAGAATCAAGTCCAAATAGTCTACACATTAGGAGAATAACCCATACATGTTTGAGTTTAGAGTTAGAGTGTCCATACGTTGGAGCTTCAGGCCTGATACGTTGAACCAATGTATGAACAACAAACAAGCTTGGAAAGTGGTTAGTACAACCGAAACATAGCCTAAATAGGCCCCACATATTGTGTACATGATACCTAGTATCCAAAAGTTTTAAGGGTGGTCTCCACATGGTGAAAACATAAGTTTTTAGCTTTTTTCTTTAAATTTTTTTGCAACAAAAAATCAATTTTCTAGCAATTTTAAACTACTTTTCACAAGATTTTTTTTTTATTTTTGTAAGATTTTTCTATTTTTTGGTATATTTTCTATTTATTTTATCAATTTACAACATGTTTTCTATATATTTTTATTTATTTCGATAGTTTATAACCTATTTCACCAAATTTCTAATTGTTTCATTAATTTACGGTGTACTTTCAGTAGATTTTACCCTAGTTTGACTATAAAAATACCTCAAAAAATAAATATCACCATTTAATATTATTTCCAACCTTGTTTTGATCGTGTCTGATCATGCTTGATCTCTTTTTACATCATTTAATACTATTTAGTACCTTATGTGTTGTTTTAACATCATTTGACCTTTTTCAGCCTAGTTGACCTTATTTCACATGATTTCTCATCATTTTCCCAGCATTTTAACATCATCTAAAATCATTGGACATTATTTTTCACTAGTTTGACCTCATTTGGCGTCATTCGACACCTTTTTACCTCGTTTTGACATAATTCAACTTCATTTGGTGTTATTTGAACTTATTTTGATATCATTTAGTCTTTTTTTGACCTTATTCAACATTATTTCATATCATTTTGTGTTCATTTGATGTCATTTCTCATTATTTGGTATCATTTGACAGCATTTTACAACATTTCGATGTCATTTAGGATTTTTTTACATGATTTGGATCTGTTTTACCACATTTTGAGAACATTTACCATCAATTGACCATGTTTGACCTTGTTTATCATCATTTGGAATCATTCTATGTCATTTGGCATCATTAGGACCTCATTTGACCTAATTTTGAATCATTTTTCATTTTTTGACCTTCATTTGGCCCTTATTCTGCATCATTTGACATCATTTGGTGCTTGTTCCAACTTATTGCATTTCATTTTACCTTCTTTGGCCTTAATTTACCATGTTATAAGCTTACTTAGCGTTATTTTATGTTGTTCTACTTTTTTTTTTGACCCTTGTGTTGCTCTATGGTGTTATAATACCATAGTATCTTGCATTATTTTAACATGGTTTGATAATCATACACACAAGTACCACTTAATATGTCTTTTGTTGGCATGCAGGATTAGGACATGGACACATGGGCACAAATTGACCTACATTTTAGACTAAATGGATTCTATGGTGATTATAAATGACTAATTGATCTTGATTATCTAGATCTCAAAATTGAGAGCCTATTTTATCATATAGCCTTGATAGAGAAGTTCCTTGAATGGCTTGATTACATAGTTAAAATCCTTAATGTTGAGATTGGTGACATTACTAAGGATTCTTTTGTTGAAGTTCCTATTACAATACACAATGGTGAGAAGAAAATGCTAAAACTAAGTTCCTCACTCAAACCTTAGATAGACCAATACATTACCAAGTTTCTTTAGAATAATATTAAAGTATTTGCTTTGTCATACAAAGATATGTCAGGATTAGATCCATGTTTAGTGCAACATAACATCATACTAGATCCTAGTATTAAGTTTGTTTAGCAAAACTTTTGCAAATTTAGACTAGATTTTGTCGAAAAAGTTCATGATGAGATTAAGAAGCTATAATATGTTGGTTTCATTCAAGCTATTGATTACACTAATTGGATGGCCAACATAGTGGTAGTTCCTAAGAAAAATGGAAGCATTTGTATTTTTATTGAGTTTTGAGATCTGAATAAGATAACCATTAAAGACAATTTCTCTTTTCCTAGTATTGATCAACTTACTATGGCCACCCATTCCTTATTATCCATATGGATGGGTTCTTGAGATACAACCCAGTTAGGATTAACCTAGAGCATTAACTCTACATAACCTTCATGACCTGTTGGGTTACCTTTTGTTATACCATGATGCTAGTTGATCTAAAGAACATAGATGAGACCTATCAATAATGTACATTTTTAGTGATTATATGCTAGGGTAGATTAACAATTATGTTGCTAACATAGTGGTAAAATTCAAGATAACCAATAACCATGCACATGATCTAAATTTAGTACTCCAACAATGTCTCAAGTACGAGCTTAGACTTAGTCTTAATTAGTGTGTCTTTGGTGTTAAAAATAGTAAGATGCTTGGTTTTGTAGTATTTGAGGTAGGGATATGTGTCAATTTAGATAAAGTTAAGGCCATAAAAAACTTGGCACCACCTATTAACCTTAAGGAACTAAGAGAATTACAAGGTATATTTTCATTTATTTGGAGGTTCCTCTCAAGACTTATGGATAAGCTATAACCCATGAAATACTTGCTTAAAAAGGAAGTTCACTATGAGTAGATTGACCAATGTCAAGAAGCCTTTGATAAAATTAAGCAAGAGTTGGCCCAAATACCCACCATGTACCCACCTAAGAAGAAAAAATTGTTTTACATCTACCTTGCAATCTCTAACACGTTCATAGCCTTTCTTGTCCATTTAAAATGAGCTGATGGAGTAGAGCTATTCATTGATAGCATATTAGACTCATTACATTGAGATCAAGAAGTACTATTTAGCCTTGTTCTTCTCTCTAAATAAGTAGAGATAGTACCTCTTTAGGATCCAAGTTAATGTTATGTGTAAGGAAAACATGTTGAGAGGCATAATAACTAATATATACTAGAGTAGCCAAATAGCCTGGTGAAAGGCCATAATAGCTGAGTTTCGCATGCATTACACCTTCCAAGCCTCAACGAAAGGTCAAACTATAGTCAATGGACTCATAACTTTCCCAATCAAGGATAATGCAACCATAGACCTTGAATTCTCAGATGTGCATGTCAACATTGTTAATGAGATGTATGAGGCCATCATGCACTTTTATGGAACTTCAACTACCCATGGATCAAGTGTTGCTACCATCATATCATTATCCTATGGTGAGCTCCAACCTTTTTCTTATCATTTCAATTCCTATGTACCAACAATGTAGCACAATATGAAGGGTTAATCAAAGGAATGATGGTAGCTTGTAACCAAGAAATTATATGTGTAATGATAAAAGGTGATTCGTACCTTGTGATTAACCAAGTAACCAATGTCCATGCATGCAAAGCCAAACATTTATAACCTTATTGTGACCTAGTCAAAAAAATCATGCTATAGTTTATAGATGTTGGTATCCAATACATCCTCCAAATTGAGAACACTTTAGTTGATGCCATTGTAACCTTAGTTGTAAGTGTGACACCACATGTGTTTAGCCAATTATCTTTCTTGGTGGAGAACTATGATCTTTTCATCATGTAGAACATTGAAGGAACCTTTATAGCCATTATTGACAATGTTCCTTAACAAGAGTGGTACGATGACATTAAGTTTTACCTAATGCATGGTGAATCTCCATAGAACCTAATTGTGTCTCAAAAGGAAATTATATGTAAATGATTAAAAGAATATGTCATTATAGCTAGTAACACATTATGTCAAAGGTCCTATGATGCCATATTATCAGTATGCTTGGGTAAAGAAGAAGTTCTCATTGTCCTTTAGTAGATTCAAGAGGGCATATGTGGAAGACATATAGGACCTAGAGCAATAGCTGTGAAGATTAGATGCTTAGGATAATATTAGTCCTATATGAAAAGTGACTACCTATAGAAGATTGAAACTTGTTAATGACATGACAACTTAATACATGTGCCACTAACTAAGTTACACATTACTCAGATTACATGGCCACTTTAATGATGAGGAATCAACATTATTACATCTATAAATCTCAAGTTTTTAATGGAAAATAGCTTCATCATCACTGCAATTGAACATTTCATGAAGTGGGTTGAAGATATTTCTTTGAGGAAATAAAATCTAAGTAAGTCATTAAATTTGTGTTAAACAACATAGTATCCCATTTTGGCTTACCCATAACTATAATTACAGAGAATGAACCATAGTTAAGTATCCAAGAAATGAAAAAATTTTGTCAAGAATTAAATATCAAATATTTTTTTTCATCACCATACTATCCATAAGCTAATGGTTAAGTTGAAGTGAGCAACATAGTCATCATAAACATCCTTAAGAAGATGCTAAGAAATAGCTAATGCAAGTGGCATAAACAACTTGTGTATGCACTTTGAGCTTATTGGATAATCTTTAGAACTACAATTGATGCCACCTCATATAACATTGTTTATGGATCTAAAGCTATTTTTCCTTTTAAATTGTAGGGACCATACTTAAGAATAGCTCTATTAGACTTCATTAATGATGAGCAGAGTAAGGAGCTATGTAATATTGACCTCAATTTGGTGGAGGAATAGCAAATAAAAATGCTAGCCAACATCAAATGATATTAAGAGAGATAGAAATTATTACATCATCACAATTTGGATAGGAAAAATGTTAAGGAAGGAGACCTTATTCTTAAGGCCATTTGCAAACATGCGGACAAGTTCTTGATCAATTGGGAAGGACCTTTCTTGGCTATAAAAGCTTATGATAATAGAGCATTCAGACTAGAAAACATGAATGGGAATGAATTTATCAATATGATCAACCATTTCTATCTTAAACCTTACTATATGTAACATTAACCTATTTTCTTATAGGCTTTGTTTGCCTTTTTTTATAGGTTTACATGAATGATTAACATTGACAACCTTTGTAGAATAAAAAAAGCAAGCTTATGTGACCTTTTATTTCTTTGTTGGGACCTCAAAGCACTATAAACTTTGTCTAAATCTATAAAAGAAACTACAAATTTCTCATGTTTTATGAGTTGTAATCTATGATAGATTGTATCTACTTTTTGCCTCATGTAGCCTTATGAAATCTCTTGTAATCACATGTATTCTTTGATTTCTTTTATTATCCTCTTTGAGTTGTGCTTGTAAGATGAGCCTAGAGCCAATGCAAAGGTATGATTTGCTATAGTAGTGAGTCACCATGTTATCTCAATACATAAAATTTAGTTAGCTTATCTAATTATGCCACTAGGTCTTACTTGACATCACTTCCATTACCCCTTTTGAGCCATAATCCTGTAGTCAAATTACAACCTTTCTTACCTTGCTAACAATGAAAACCTATTATTATCATTCATGTACCATGGCCATGTGACATCTTCTTTGACATGCTCTACCTTCAAGTTCATGTAATACATCTCATTCAATGAAAAAATGAAGAAAATTCAGCATTGGGAATAAAACCCAAAGAAGGTTTTATACCTAAAAATAGTAGGGGGAGAAAATGCCAAGATAGCCAAGAGGCCAATGAAGCCTCAAGTGAAAAAAATGGCTTCAAAAAAATAGAGGAAGAAGCCTAGTGACCAAAGAAGCCAAATCATGGAGTGTTAGTTCTTCTAACACATTATTGAGCAACCATCAATTTGACCATGAAGCATGAAGAACTTTTTAGCTAGAGCCAATGCCAAAAAGATGGAATTCTTTGTTAGCCCATGTAACTATATTATGATAGCCAATATAGCCATCATCTCATTCCAAAATTGTGACATAAAATTATAGTCTTATTTCACCATCATGAGCACTCAGTATGATTCTACAACTATTAAATCAAATTTGGAGAGTGAGCATTGGTGATGCACTTGCAACGATGTTTTGTATTGTTTGTTGATGTCTCTTAGGTCAATCCTCTAAACATCAATAAATAGGGGCCAATGAAATATCTCAAAGAAAATTCATGTGACAAATACAAAAGCCTTAAAGATAAATTTTCATTGTAATTTGATGGAAATTTAAAGGTAGACATAACTATCTTATTTTTTGATAAAAAATCATACTCTGTGTTGTTGTTTCGGCAAGGTTTTAAGCATTTTTCAATGTGTAAAATGAAATTTACAGCCCAAAAGTTGAAATTTCATTTAAGCTAACATATGGAGGACCAAATTGTTAATACGTTATCAAAATTTGGTAGAAAAAGCCTAAAAAAGTTTGTGACCTATATGTTGGATTTTAAGCCATGAAAATAGCCCAAATATGCTACCAAATTTGGTAGGAAAAGCTCCATACATTGGTGACCCATACATTGTAGTTTTGAGTAATGAAAATTATAACATATATTGGTATTTAGTATCCAAAAAGTCAAAAATGTTAGCATGTCATATGTTGTAGATTTTGGTCATCAAAAGCATTTGAAACTTTGCAGGGAATGTTAGAAATTTGGTAGAATCAAACCAACAAAAAATCAGTGAATGTATGACCTATTTAAATTAAATTTTCCATCATTTTTAGAAATGTTGGATCATTTTGCATTTAGGCAGAACTTAATATTTTGGAGTAGTGCAAGCATTCAAGAGTTCACAACTGTTTCCAACCAATGCAGATCACTAGAGTAGAGAGAACAAATGATAGACAAAGTTCATGAGTAGATTTGTATAGACATTGTAGTAAAACACACCCTACAATCTACATTAGAATTTAAAGATATAATTACATTTATTGGGTTTGTGAAACCTACAATATGTATTCTTTGAACCTTTGTTTCTAACATTTTCTTTCACAATAATTAATATCAAAGTTTGTAGTATTAGCTTGTTTTGTGATATTTTCTCCCTCTCTCTGTTCTTGTTTTCTACACTGTACGTTGCATTTAAATAATTTATTTGTGTTTATTTTTATTGCTTGATAATATATCCTCCAAGTCCTCATGCGATTGACAAGACTGTTTGATGCGCTTTAGATCCTTTTCAAGGCTTGTGAATCAAGAGTTAAATTGTTACGCATAGGAATTTTTAGTTCTTCTAGCTTTGAATTTTTCAGTCATTACACAATTGTATAGCATGGTATTGAAGGATTGACACCCAAAACATAAGAATTTTTTAGAACAAAAAAGGATGAGATTAAAAAAAACTCTAAACATTATCCATTAATCCTTCCCAATACATGGAAAGAAAACCATATATTCCTAAGTGGTATAATCCCAACAAATTCTGCTACTATCATAAGATGCCATGCCATGATACTGAGGGTTGCAATTCCCATAAAGATGATGTCCAAGAATTGGTAGAAAAGGACTAATCATGTTTAATACTCCTACCCGTCCTAGTAACAAAAACATGTTAATTTATTAGGATCCTTTGAATTCCCATTCAAGGAGTATTTTAGCCATCCATGTGAAATGTAAAGAAAATCACCCACAAGCTCCCTTTCTTGTCCAAATGGATTCCTTTTACTACAAGTCTCCCTCATTTCCTTATTCTACCCTACAAAGACCTAAGAAATATTTTATAATTAATCTTCCTTCAAGTGAAACCAATGCCCCTTCTTCCTAAAATATATAAAGGGATTTGTTAGTCATTGACATAACTCATCACTATGATAAAGTTCCTATGCTATTCTAGCCTTCTTTCTCTTATCCTTCCTCTCACCCAAGGAACAAAGTTCATATATCTACTTACCCTATTCATTATGCCCTTCTCTTAGCTTATGCTATGTGTTCACCATAGTGTTTTTTCTCTCCACCCAATCCACAAGAGTCTTCCTTGCTTCCTACCCCTGCTTTGCTCATGAAAATCCTTAAAAGGGCCTCAAAGAAGGTTGTAATCAATAATAAGAAAAAAGAGAAGGAATGAGCATCAAGATAAAAAAAAAGAAAGTTTTATTCTACAATGCATCAAACATAAATCCTCCTACTTCCATAGTCATGTTAATTTTACCAATCACATCTAATGCTATTCCCCCTACACAAGAATCTACAAATTCAACTTTTAAAAATAAGGTTATTCATAAAATTTCCACTACCATGTAGTCAAAATGGATAAATATTTTCCTCTTTAACCTCATTTCCACTTCAAAAGAACATCGTTTGGTGTTGGGATAATTGCAAAAGTTCATCATTGTATCTTCAGAAATTTAGCCCCATGTTTGCACGATCTCATCAATTGTTAATCCTCTACCTTATGAGGTTGAATATTTGGTTTTTGAGAGGAAGAACATCAAAAACCATCTTGTGAAGTGTGCTGTGTGCCAACTTCCAATTTAATCACCATATGGATCACAATGTATTGTTATCGTTGGTGGACATTGATGATGGAACTAGAACCAATGTCATATCATGGATACTCATTGAGCATTCCAGCCTTGAAAAATAGGTCACATACTCTAACTATAATTATTCTCTAGTTTTATTTCTTCCCTATCGCTGTTTTATCTTTGTTTATTTTTATGATTATGTTTATCTCTCTTCCTTGTTGCTGTTTTAGTCTTAACTTCTTTGCATTAGTTTAATTATTTTATCTTTTTATTTTAAATAATATCTCTTATTTAGTAAATTCATGATTATTAATTCACTTTGGTATTTACTTTTCTCCTTATTATGTGTTATCATGTGTTTTACCTAACATTTACTTTGCTCTTATTTTAGGAAAAAACTCATAAAAATAGAAAACTAAAAAAACCATAAACATTTAAAAACTTTAAATTCATAAATAATCTTCCCCTATACCATAGATCTCAATCTCAAAAGCATTCATATAAACACAAACACATGATCTTATAAAAATGTCAAACATATCAATAAATTGACATCTTAACATTTCTTCTTTATTTCTTTCCTACAAGCATTACCTTTTTAGTTCTTATGGTTTTCCCTATTTCTTTTGTCTTTTCCTTCATTTTTTTTCATCATTATTCCTAATAGCTATGAGCAGTCTATCCCTTCAATAGTTTGAAACCTAACCATCATTATCTTGGTTATCCTTAAGCCAATATCCTTCCCTGAAATAAACACTAAATACCTTTAGCATAAAAACATAGTTTCACATTAAAAGTTCAATGTGACATCAAAACATACTAAGGCTATGTTAGTTCCATATTAAAAACTCTTCCTTGGAGTTTCTACATGGCACATTGAGACTTAGCCATCAAACTTTGACATTCTACGTTAAAACTTAGGATGTCATGCTTTGCTCATTTATGTTCCATGTCAAGAGGGGGTGGATCTTATAGATTTTGTTAATGCTCCATCTTCTTCAACCAATATTTTACCAAGTGGGTTGAAGCTATTTCTTTAAAAACTACAACTGTTAAGTATATTTGTCATTTTATCTTGGATCATATAATCACTTACATTGGTATCTCTCTTCAAATCATGACTGATAATGGATCTTAATTCAACAGCAAAGAGCTAGTTAAATTTTACAATCAATACCAAATTACCTAATCATTCTCATTGCTATATTACTCACAATTCAATGGACAAGTTGAATCAACCAATAAATCCCTCATCCATTTGCTTAGAATCATGGTTAACATATTCTAATGTAATTAGCTTGCTCAGTTATCCTATGATCTTTGGGTCTACCATACCACCATTCAAATTACAACCAACCAAACTTCCTTCATGATTACCTATGGATGAGGAGCTATGTTATTAATGTAGCTAAATGTGACTTCTCTTTGTGTGTCCCTAAACAATTAGATGATGGATAAGGAGAACAATAATATGCATTATGTTGTGCTAGATGTACTTAAGGGAAACCCCTAGCAAGCAACAATCAATATCCAAAATCATCAAGAAGTCATGTGCCATTACTTTGACAAGCATGTTACACTCAGATTTATCAAGGAAGGTGATCTTGTACTTAGAAATTTTCCTAATGCCAAGATGACCAAATTTTCACCAAATTGACAAGGCCTCTTCATCATCATGAAAAACCTTGGCAATGGAACATACTTCTTAACTGATTTAGATGGAAATCAATACTCAAATCCAATGAACTGAGTATATCTCAAACGATACTACATTTGAGAAGAAAAAATACCTTGCATAATCAAATTTATTCTAATTATTTAATCATCTTATCTACATATTATTATATTATTTTTGATCTTCTTCCTATCTTACTTTTTCTCTATCTTTCTGTTGGCGACTGTTTGGGACGCGACCGCCAACGAGTGTTCTCGAATAGGATTTAGGTGCTTGCTGGTCTTCTGGCAACACCAAGGCCCAGATACCTCCAAATAGACTCAATAGATAATGTGAGTATTTGTGTGTGCTATTGCGGTGTGCAATTGTGAAAAATGAAATGATTGCGTTGTGTGTAAACTACAAATGACTTATCTTAAAGAGATTCAGCCAACTTTGCCAAGTACTATGAGTTGTTGAGAGTTCATATTTTGTTTAATTACCTAGTCTATGTGGTCCTTATAATACCTACTTGTAACAAATAAAGTTTTGCAAAAACATTTGAGCATAACTCTACGAATCTACCTCTAATTTTCCCTAGAGAAAGAGATAGTTTCACAGGAAAACTAGAAATAGAGCAAGATTCAATGAAAATAGACAAAAAAGAAAGCAGATTTGTGTTAAGACCTCAAATATTTAAACAGGGTAAAATGATACAAGTAAACACTTCACAATAAAGCTATCCCAAATTCAATAACTACGAATTGTTCAAACTTCCAAGGCTCAAATAAGAAATTTCTTCAAGAAAATGCTTCTATGCTACCCAAAAGATTGCTGCGTTAACTATCACGTACAAGACTCTATTTTGGCTAGATCATGGATGTCAACAATTGCATTCAACAGAACCTTCAAAATACTTGATAATTTCTGATTGAAATACCATGAAGATTCACTTTAAAGATAAAAGATGCTATTTTGGTCCTACCAAAATACCAAAGATTTTCTTAACCCTCTTGACTATTGAATCGTTCAACGGCATGAATACAAGCAGAGGCTCTCTTACAACAATC
>MNCI01000651.1:480167-537436 GCA_015680685.1 Gnetum montanum | reverse complement strand
GGGCTTAACAAATTTTAGCAAAATGAATGATGCTGAAGCCACATTAATGATAAACCAAACACCAACAATTGGATAGACATATTTCTCAATTGAATTTAACAAGCCAGCCCAAACTACTAATGTGTTTCCAGTTGATTCGTGTGAAGTGTCCATCATCAATGTTTTTGGCTTGACCATCCTTATATCTTCTCAAAACTCGAAGCATGTAAGCAACGGACGGACGCCTATAGCAACTCTCTACTTGTCAATGCTCTAGTAGTAACACTTACATCACTATGAGTGATGCCATGGTAGAATCCAACAACAGGTTCTATTACGGTTTCCATTCCATGACCAAATTGCAAGCAGTGATGACCGAATGCCAAGGTAGCGAGGTCCGTGAAAGTGGTTGTGCCACGAATAGAAAAGGATGCCAAAATTTTTAATAATATCCTACAATCCAGGCTTCGATGGAAACTTCTTGAGCAAGAAATGGGAAATTCTCTGGATAATGAGGCTCCATTATTGTCATAACTTGCTTGTTGCTGCCACAGCGAAAAATTTGCTTCTATGGGTTGTTGTTAGGAATACCGTTTCCACAAATGGTGGAGCAAACTGTAGCGTCATTGGCGAGCAGAACGACATTGCAAACCAATACGGAGGTAGTTACGGTGTTTATGGCGATGGCAGTTATGGTCACGATGACGACGACAGAGGAAGAGTGCTAAGTCATCTAGAGGTTCTTAGCCTATGCTACAGGCAGGGTTGATTCTACCCTACAATTTAAATCTAGCTGCGGCTTTCATTCACATGCACTCCTCCCTTGCCGCTTCTTTTGTGGCAGTTAGGCTTCTCATTCTCGTTTCTATTCCCGTTTCTACTCTACATCACAATGGAGATTGAGAAGACGAGCTTAGGCAAAATATAGCAGAGCGAATTGTTTATAGTTGGGCACCAATACCTAGCGCACATCTTGTTGCAAACCAGAGCATGGACAAAGGCTACGCAAGGCAGCTATAGATGACCTGTCCACCATTCCCTGGGAACCCAAGCAAGTTCCAGGCACTAGATGCAGTCACGCCATTTGCTGAACCCATGATCCAAAAAATCCTCTGAAATGGAATCAAAATCATAAGTTTCCTCCATGAAGTCTTTAGATTTCTGAAACCAGTCTGCATCAGAACATAGAAGATGAAGACGAAGATGTGGCTAAAGATAGGGAGTGGCCACCATTGTGTGCACAAAAATAGAAAAAAGTAGACATTTGTGGCATTTTCATAGGCTCGACAAGGTTCTGTACAAACTGTGGCCGATCTAGCTATGGAGGTGGCAAGAACGATGAATGTTCATGTTGATTGAGGGCGACACCACCATTAACGCTAGGCTACATAGCATCATACAATAATGATGACAACATAGCCAAGACAATGCTATGCATGAGCGTGGCATACAATCGTTTTAGGGAAGGTTTATTCCAGCACATGTTGTTGTGCCGCCACGACATGTTCAGTATTGTGAACAACGACTACACACATCGGCTCATGTACATCATCGGCTGCAGTGCCAATTCGACCATAAATAATCTTTGAAATATTTGCCCCAAATTTACCTAGGGCTTCTTGAATTTTTTTCATTTTAGAATGAAGAGTATATATTCTCTTCACTCTGTACAAACAAAATTCAGTCCTTTCACCAAATCCATATAATATCTTATGATGAGTCCGCTATTTTCAAGAACTTTGAGCACATCCTACCTAAAAATAGACTCAACATAAGCCCATCCATTTTCAAATAAGTCCACCTATTCCATAAAATGGCCAAAATGTGCCAACGCTTTATTTTTATTTTCTACTAATTTTCTTCTATCTCCTTCATCAAGTTTCATCTACTTTCCTCAATATCCTCCTATCCCATTCCACTAACTTTCTTTTACAACATACTTTGGTGAGGATATGAATTAGCAATTTGTCTCATAAATGTTCCACTATTTTGAACTCCATGTAAGGATGTGTTAAGTTTGAGTGGGACATAGAAAAAATTAAATCTATGAAGAATGAATAATCATTAGAATATGGGATTTAGGTATGCCCACCTTCTATAGCATAGTACCTCTTCTTAGTGTATCAACAATGTTCCTTTATTTCTTTTCCTAGTTTTATTATTTTTTCGCTATCGAATGTCTCCTTTTCATCTCACCTTTCTTACTTGTTTAGTCTTCCTTTGAACTTCATTTTCTATTTTATTCCCTTTTCTCTCATAAGAACATTCAACGAGGATTAAGAGACTTTTTTAATTCTAATAAGGATGTGTTGAGAACATGAGTGAAATAGAGTGTTAACATCATAAATAACATTCTTTGGGCTATCTTGAGTGTAGGATTCAGCTATGCCTCCTTTCTATGGCATAATACTATTCTTATGACTATTCTATTTGTGATATCCTAATATTCTTCCCTCTTCCACTTTGTTCTTCTTTCTTTTTCTCTTGCAAGTATAGTAATTTAGTGTTCAATCTCTTCTTGATGGATCTTCCTTTGACACATCAACAAGATTCATCAAGAGGGTGCAATTTTGTGCCCACTTTTTAATTTTATTTTAAATTAAAACTAAGTGTGACTACATTTTATGGCTTCTTAGCTCAAGGTCATCTCTAGCAACCTAGAAGTGAAGCCTCATATCATTTGCAATGTTATTTTTGCTTCTTCATCCATGGTATTTAGTTTTGATGTCTAGCATCTAATCCTATGTCAATCTTGAGTTCAACTCTTTTGCACCTCCACTTCTATTATGTGTGACATCATTTTTCCTTTTGATGTCTTACTTCAATCACACTTTTAACGCATGATGTTGTTTTTCACCTCCACTAACTACGCATTGATTTTTCCATTTGAAATTTTCTAGAAAGTTCTATGGGCCCCAATTTATTTTTTTGCATGATTTATGTGGTTTAATGTTGGAAACACTAAACTAAATATAGTAAATCCAAGCATATTATTAGAAGAAACATACATAAATTTTAGGACTTCTTCATTTTAAAATCCTTGGAGAGTTTTGGATCTAGAGAAATTGGATAGATCTCGAATCTTTTTGAAATGACATTAGATGTTTTTGGATTAGAAATCAATTGCAAAAAATCTTAAGAGATTAAGAGCATAAGTGCATGCCAATATTGTCACACCCCATGTGCTTTTTTAACCATCTTCAACACCTTCTACTTCATTGATGTTACTTTTGAAGATAGAGTTCTCAAGCTTTCATAGCACATTCTAGAGTTAGAAATTTTTTAGCTCAATCATCAATGATGGGAGCCTTGGCCAAAATAGTCATATTTTAGCCTGGAATCAATACTAGATTGTGTCAATAGCTTCTTCATTCATCACCCAACCCTTTAGATATTTTGTTCAACCCTTTAAATATGTATTTTGGTCAAGATATAAATCCTCTTTTATCAATTCTATCTCTCTATCATTATTACATTTTTC
The DNA here is from genome assembly GCA_015680685.1 of Gnetum montanum. Classification (NCBI taxonomy): domain Eukaryota; kingdom Viridiplantae; phylum Streptophyta; class Gnetopsida; order Gnetales; family Gnetaceae; genus Gnetum; species Gnetum montanum. The sequence goes on along the minus strand of MNCI01000651.1, from coordinate 533,976 downwards.
TTGTCTTGGTTGTAGTTTGGCTCTTTCTAGGAGACAATACTTTTATTCTATTAATAATGCATTTTATTTTCTGAGAAAGGATTTGAAACATTTTCCTCACATTAAAAAATATTATTATTTCACACTTGCTTACTCATATTATTTCTACCTTTACACTGCATCCTATTTTAACATAATGTTAGATTCTTAGTGTTTTCATACTTAGCCATTTTCATACATTTTCATTATTCCTCATTGTTCTTGGATTGTGTGTGGTAGGTTAAGTCCATATTTTATTGAAGGATTGATGATCCTTCATTTCATAATTATTTATTCATTAAGCATTACATTAATTTGAAGATCATTTAGATCTATGTGCTAAGCATCTCTACACTTAGTTTTTGGAGGTGTCCTTGTAGAGGCATAAAGAATATTTCTATAAAATCAAGACCATGAAGCATTTTGATCTCATCTAATAGTACCATTTGTATATCTTATGATCCTTACTTATATAACTTTTAGATTAAGAAGGGGAATGGTAGAGTTCTCTTCACATATTAGTTTTCATGGAATTTGCACTTAATCTTGAGATTAGTTTACATTTGGAATTTGTAGTTTAATGGCTTCAATAAAATAGAAGATGGGGATCTCCTATCTTCATAGTATAGTTAGATACCTAGTTATTGTAGAACATATATGTCTTATCTAGAAATCACTTGTTATTGATGAAAAAGGTGAGTCATAATGGAAAGTGTTGTAGCTAATCTATTTTATTTTATGGAGCAAACTTTAAGAAGGGTTCAAAATTTATCTAGTCATTGGCTAGAAATGCTTTGTTGCTAATTTCTTTGATATAGTTCTCAAGGAATATCACTTATGTTCTTGTTGTAAGAGTATGTAGCATTGGTACCTTCACTTGAATGGATTTTTAAGTTTGGAGTATTGACTAGTGCATCTATTACACCTTGTACTCTTATTACCCTTCTTCTTTAGCCTAGGATTGTTGTAGTTGGTCCTATTGTCAACCACATTCATGCCTAGCCTCTTCTTCCTTGGTTGTGAAGCTCTACTAACTGTATATATACATGCTTTAGTATTAATTGTTAGTCTTCAAAATTTATTCATAATGATCTTAACTATCATATTCTAAAATTAATCATAGATATACTTATTAAATTTTTAAGGGGCATGAATTAATTACTTAGAAAGCCATGAAATACTTAACATTCCAACATTAATTATTTGCAAAAATTGATACACAAAGTATGAAACTTTATAATCAGATAAGAATACTTGAACATTAAAGTTTTATAATGTTTATATTACTAGATTCAAGATATTAAAAACAGTTTAATGACTATGAAGAATGAGACAAAGATACATCATGTAAATAGAATAAATCCACATGGTGTTATACATGTTAGATACATAAACTAATAAGAACATACATAAATGATAGAACCAAGTAGCTTTATTACTCTACACCATACTATGTTTTAATGTTACACATTATTATTATTCTACATAGGTATTTAATAAGGATTAACACTTATATGATAATGGAATAGTCACATCTAAAGAATGAATAAACACAAGAAGTAGTTATTATTAGTTAATATACTTGGTTTAACACAATTAACTTAACACTTATTAGAAAACATCGTAGATGGTTTTGTATACCATCATGGTGTATACCAAAGTTCATAGTGTACCACTAGATAGATATAAACTAGAATGTTAAGCTTGCTAGAACACATCAAATCTTCAACAACACCTCTCAAGCTTAACATGAAGTGAATAATAACATTGCTTAACTCTGTATAAACAAATCAATGACTTTAAAAATATGAAGTATAAAAAATCACTATAGCATAAATAGTTTCCATAAAATTTATAAAAATTAGAAATCATAAATACAACCAACAGTATATATTAATGGTCTTGAGTTAAATTTCGTGATAAAAATTGATTTCAAAAGTGAGTAGCATGAGGTCTAAGAATTACCAAGAGAATTTCTAACTAGTAAAGAAAATAAAAATTAATGAAATGTGATGGTGAGTAGTGCTTATTTTCTAAATGAATGTTATAACTCATTTTGGTCATTATTAAATAATTCCTAAAAGATAAGGAAAACCAACTAGAGATATTAGGGGAAAATATATTCTTAAAAATATATTGTAACATAATTAAGTTATAAAACAAAAAAAGAAATAGATGCTGTTATAAAAAAGATAAAGTTAATTAACTTCATCATCAAATGAAAGAGGTTACAAATTGATCCAAATAAAAAAAATAATAGAGTTCCTTAATCAATAAAAGAGTCTATATTTGCACTCATGAAATCATCAAAAATATTAGGTGATGACTCTTATGTTTCAGCTATTGAATCCTTTACTATGGATTCCTTTGAAATCATATAAGCACTTGGAGATGATGGTGAAGCATCTTGAGATTGCTCTTTTACTTTGAATTTAGCAAAATTCTTTTGAAATTTTGTTAGAAATTCATTGAAAACCATTGAGAGTGGTGGTGGCACCATGGTGGAGCTAGATTGAATTTGATAATCCTTACTAGAAGAAAATCTTAACAACTCTACGTAATGCGCTATGAGACTATCTATAATAATTTGTTCTTGTAACTCACTCACCATAACTTGTAGCTTCTTTTTATTCATATTAAAGATCTTAGTTAAATCATTATTTCATAAAGTAAGATTCTTCACATGGATTTGAAGGTTGTAAATTTCTTCTTGGAGTTTAGAGGTTTTGTTTTACATTATTAGCTTATCATTATCTAACTCCATATTTTGCACCATCAATTCCTCTAATATTACTATAAGTTTCGTCTCTATACTAGACCCCACAATGTGTCTTGTTTGTTTTAGTGTAGCTAATTCTTTAGATCACTTATGTTATCAACTTTAGTGCATCTTCAACCTCTTTCTTGAATTTTGTGAATGCTTTGGCATATTTTTTATTTGTTTCATAGGCAGCCATAATATCTCTATTTAGTGGCTCATTTTGTATCAAAGAACCTTCAAACATCACCCTATTATTCTTTAGCATACCACTGTAGGCTTCAGATATGAATGGCCCATTGTGATGTAACTCATATATATATATATATATAGTAATTCATTACTTACCATGATAACACTTATGTTTAAAATAATTTATTAAAATTGGTTTCTTTCATGGGACTCCTCTCTATAAGAACCTTGAAAAACGTGATGGTTAAATCAAAGTATATAACTTTATTCTCAAAGTTGTAGTCTTGCAACACTATATGTATTATGGGTGATGTCATGTAGTTAGCCTAAACTTTATTCCACCCCTCAAACTAGACATCTTGAGGCTACTTTATTTTTGGAATCCTCGTAGTAGTTTGCTCTAGCTTGGAAAAGGCTTATAAAAATAACTACAAAACCAACTTGTTATTTTTACTTTTCACTACCACAATGACATTCAAAAAACTAGAATTATTGAAGACTTTGATGTAAGTTAAAAGAAGGTAGCTATACATGAAGTGAGGTGAAGACACAATGTAGTATGATAGTGCTTGCTCCTTCATCTCCATCTTTAGAATTGCTAGCTAATCCATAAAACTACCTTCTTTTACCACAACATAAAGTAGATATAGTAGAGGCCATGAAATAGCATTTTTTCTATTTTTCACTATGACATGATAGGCTATGGTATTTGCCAAACCTAAGTATGGCATCTTTAGTTGCAAGATCAAAATCTTCATGGTGATAGTATTGTAGGGTTTCTACCACTTAGATTGATTGGGGCAACATTCTTAAAGCTAATGTCTAAGAAACATTATTCTATTTAAGGAATAATTTATTTTCATTATCTAAAAATAGAATATTACGAACCTCTTTGTAATCTAGAAAACCACCAATTTTTGTTAGAAAGATAGATGAATTAGCTATTGTTGTAGGTCTTAACAAAATTAATTATCATTGCATCATTTCTAAGCACTACAAACTTACCAAAAGGTGTTACTTTCAATTTCTTCAATTCAATACCATAACCTACTTTCACCAACTCGATGACGAATTTCAAATCATAATAATAATACTACACATTAATCCTTAGCACTAATTATTTAATATATTCCTGCTTTGATATTAGCATTATTTTCAAAGTCTCTGGTTTATTCAACATGGCTTCATAATACATGACCATTATGGAGTTTCAATTTTTTATTACTAGCTTTGATGTTAAAGCCTCACCATGAGGAGTACCATGGTTGCTTTGTGGTGACAATGGTGATGTTGATTCTATCTAAGTATGTTTTGATGATGTTGGCAATGGAATGTGCTTCCTCCTAAAGAATCCCCATCCATATCCTTAGTATTTAGTACTATGGGCCATTTTGTCAAATAGTTATACTAAAACAAAGGAAACTAGGGATTTTTGAATTTAGGATTTTAATAATAAAAAACATTGTGCACTTCAATTTTACATCATTATTCATGGTTCAATAATTAAAAAATCCATTTTGAACACAAAAGAAAAACCAATTTAACATTTGAAAATAACAAAATTGCAAAGTGCTAATTTTTGAACCTATTTAACTAGAAACCAAAATATTTTAACTATATTTTTAGAAAATAATACTTACAAGCTAAGAGCATGAAGAAATTTGAGCTATAATATAATATTTTAAGTAATAAAGATTGATATTGCATTGTTCTCTCTCTCTTTGCTATTTTGAGATGAGTTAAAATTGTGAAAAAATCAAATTTTATAAATAATTTCTATACCTACTATTACATTAAATATGCATAATTACTACCACACCATGAGTCCTTCATAGTGGTAATATAAAAGTTATCAAAAAGTTTGCTTTGTACCATGTTAAAGTTTTGTGATGTTTAGATCACTAGGTCTAAGATATTNTGCTAGAACACATAAATTCTTCAAGATAATCAATCGTAGAGAAAAATTACTTTAATAAAATCCATATAGTAGTACATCAACATCTCAAATACAAAGTCATGATGCATATAGTTACATAAGATTAAAGATAACTACATAAACCATTTTACAAATCCATAACATGACTTCAAATATGAAATAATGCTCAAATCCTTTGTTTGCATGTCACCATTGTTTTCACTATAAACTTTGATCTATTATTTGAACCATCATCTAGAAACTTCATCCAAGCCATCAACTACTATCTACATGAAGCACAAGTAGGAAGGGTTAGAACACCTTCACAATAGAGAAAATCACCTTGATGCCACTTGAAAAAAGTTGGAAGATGAGGTTCATGCTGCAAAGCATGTTGTTAGAACTAATAAAAATTATAGTTAACTTAGTCATTAATTAAGGGCATTAACATTATTGTTAATGCATTAGTTATTATTAACTCATGATTTGCATTACTAATGAAATTCGATGCATTATCACATCAAACATTAGAATACCTCTAAGAATAATACTAACATTATCTCACCATCAAAGAATATTTGTTGTAAAACCTTATGTATCTAGGACAACCTTTATGAATGCCAACTATTGGTTTAATAACCTTGATGAATGTACAATTTTTGGATTATGTTATGGCTACTATCAACCTTATAGGTATCCTAATGATGTAGGAACATCTTTTCTAATTTCCTTTTTTATTCTTATGAGTGATTTTTGTAGGTTTTGGATGTTATGGAGACATCTTGAGGTTAAGGAGACTTCTTGATTGAGAATTGGAAGAAAATAATATATGTTCCACATGTTTGGGACATCTTTGTCAAGAGTTGGATTATGATAGGAGACATCTCACATGTAGAGGAGATGTCTTAGCTAATGAGGAGATGTCTCATTCTACTAGGACATGTCTCAAGGAACATGTCCTAAGTTTCTAGGAGATGTCTCAACCCTATACAAGATGACTTACTTCTATAGGAGATGTCTCATCCTACCTAGAGATATATTTATTGAATGCTGAAGTTGATAGTAAGATATCTTCCCAAGTCTAATGATGAATGCCAAAGATCTAAGTTAGTAGTTCCAAGTTAGAAAAAAATTGAACAAGATGAAGAAAGATAGAAACAATTGTGAATCTTCAAGTTGAGATTGAGGAAAGATTTATATGTTTCTTTTCTTTTGTTTTCAATAAATATTATTGTTGGTTTATGTTTTTGATGAGAGGAGAGTATAAAAGTGACATAAGAACACATGTTTAAGAGTGCATAAGTGTGTATGCAACTCTTGGATCAATGGTATGAGTTTTACCTTAGTGTATCTTAGGTGTATTGTATATCTAGATCTCCATCCTATGTTTGTGAAAGATATCTCATTTGGTTATGTATTGCATTAAGCATAATCATTGTGTAGTTGTAGAGTCTTATGCTCTACAATATCATTGAGTGCTTGTGTGTGGATCATATTGTTGTGGGTTATGGAATCATTGATTTGTAATTTTCTTGACATTAATTGAAGATAACTAGTTTTCTTGTTTTCTAGTAAATTGAATTATTTTCCTAATATCTAGATTTAGTGCTATTTGAAAGATTAAATAAAATTAAAGTAAACATGCTCCAATATTATTGGTATCAAAGAATTAGATTGCTTGTTCTTTGAAAATTATTTGTAAATTTTTGTTAATTTCAAATGATGTTTAAAAAGAAATAGGTTCAAGCCCTTAATAAAGACATGGAGAGAATGAAATCTATCTTTTAACTAATGGTTTATTGATTGGATAAGATCAATGCCAAAGTATATAGGAATACAGGTTCTAGACAAATTTAGAATTGTAGAGATGATGATCATTCACATTTGATTGATGACAAAGAAGTTTCTAAGCTTGGTGAAGAGGAAGCAGATGATGAGGAAGGAGATTCCAACTATAGGAGTTTTCGAATCCATCCATGAAGGATTCTAATTGAAGGGAATCCACTTCCTTAAATTAGAGTTCTTAGAGCTCCATCACCAAGATTAAGTCCTTTTCATGGCAAGAATGATAATGAGAATGAAGTAAGGCTTGCTAGAGCATTCAGAAATGCTACTAGACTTTTGTAGTTAGAAGATTTTTAATGGTGTAGATGGAAACAATGCTTTTGCAAGTTGGTTGAAGGTACTTGACAAGCATTTCAGGTTGGAAGAGATACCAAATGAATGGAGGGTACCAATTATTTAAATTGAAATTGGTGGGTGAAATAATCTTAAGGTTATGAAAGGAAAAGTAATAAACCCATAAGTGATTGGAATATGATGAAATACATGTTGAGGAAATTTGAATAGACTTAATAGAGGTACGAGATCATGAAGTTGAAATTCATAAGGTAAGATAACAAAGATGTCAAGGATTTTTATATTAAAGTTTGTAAACTATTTCATAAGATAAGGTAAATTGGAAGGAGTATGAGCAAGCTTTAATCTTTCTTGCAGATCTTGAAATGACATATCAGGAAGAGTTATTATTCTATAAGCCATAGAATATTGATGAGGCTTATGATTTAGCACTTAAATAGGAGAAGAAACTCAATGGATTTTGAAATAGGAGCAAGAAAAATTCAAAGGAGAAGGATAAGGGATTCAAATCATAGAGGGAATCCAAGTCCAAATTTGAAGACAAGGATGGTAGCCACGAGAACAAGAAAAAGAAGGATAATGGGAATGAAAAAACCAAGAAGGAGGAAGGTAAGGTAGACAATGATTTAAGAAGTAACTCATCTAGGATTTAGTGCTTGAAATGTGGAGAATGGAGATACAAGTAATGGGAATGTTCACTTCACAAGGAAGCCAAGGGAAAGGATATGCAAATCATAGAAGTAGATGAGACATCCAACCAAGCTATTTAGAAAGATAATATTAATGATCCTAAGATTAAGAATGTTTATGAACTAAATTCTTTTGCATTTATGAGGAATGGGAATAAAGGAGATCATCCTACTAGAAAATTATCATTTCAGATTAGGGCTAGATGTTTGTTTAGTGGGAAATCAATTCATATTTTGATTAATGGGAGAGTCTAAGAAAATATTATTTTATCTAGGGTAGTTTATAGATTGGAATTGGAAACTAATGCTCATCCTAGATCCAACAAGATGTATTAGTTTTTAAGAGATTTCTCTAAAGAGGTAAGAGAGTAATTTAATTTGAAATTTAAGATCAGAAGTTTTCATGATATTGTAAAATTTGATGTGCTCATAATTGATTGTGTTGATGTAATTATTAGTAGATCTTGAAATTTTAACAATGGTGCTCAATTTGATGGGGTAAGAAATGTATGAAGTGTAGCTAGATCTGATGGAATCCATGAGTTGATTTCCATGATAGTTGAAAATGTGAGGTAACAAAGCTCACTTAATGATTTTTTAATCCTTCTAGAAGAGATGAAATAAATTAGGGAACATGATGAGACTAGTTTTATTTTTTTTATTATATTAACTATTGCTTCTAACTATGATGATGTGTAGGTATAACTTCCAATAGGTGTGCTAGGCTTAAAGACATAATTTTCCAAGGTGTTCAAGAGGGAATTGGATGGATTACCACTAATGAGGAATGTAAAACATCAATTTTATTTCATTACTAGTGCTACCATTTCAAATTTGAGAGCATACCATATGGTACTAAATTACTAGAAAAAATTGTAAAGGTAAGTAAAGGAGTAACCTGCAAATGGCTTCGTGAGGAAACCCTTTTTACCTTGTGTAGTTCTAGTGGTACTAGTTCCAAAGAAGGATAGTGACAAATGGAGAATATGGATTGAGTCTAGGGTAGTGAACATGATAACAATGAGATACAAGTTTCCTATTTCAAGAATGGATAATATCCTTAGTGTCTTTACAAATGAAAAAAGTTTTTAGCAAAATTGATTTGAAGAGTAGTTATCATCAAATTCGAATTAGGCCTAGTGATGAATGAAAGATAGGTTTTAAAATATGTGATGGATTATTTGAGTGGTTGGTGATGAAATTTGAAATAATAGATATATTTGCTACATGTATGAGGTTTATGCATGATGTAATTAAATAATTTTTATTGTTAATTATTTGATTATCTTCTTTGATAATATTTTGGTATATAGATTTAATGAGAAGGAGCATCTGAATTACTTGAGAAGATTATATTTAAATTATAAGAGGCATATGTGGTAATCAATGTGAAGAAAATTCATTTCTTTAGGAATGAAATCACATACTTGAGATTTGTGATATCTAAAAACCAAATTTGAATTGGAGTTACTAAGGTGAGGGCTATTAGAGATTGGCCAACTCTTAAAAATGTTGAAGAGATAAGATTATTTCTTAATTTAGTAGGTTTTTATGGGAGGTTCATAAAAAAATTTAGTGGTATTTCTTAGTCTATGTTTACTTTGTTGAAGAAGAATAAATATTCTAGATAGGGTAATAAGTCCCAAAAGAGCTTTCACTTTTTGAAAGCAAAGTTAATTAATGAACTAGTGCTTGTGATTCTAGATTTTTAGAATCTTTTTTAGGTGGAGGTGGATGCAAGTGGACTAGCTATTGGTGGGGTACTCTCACAAGAAGATAGGCCTATTACTTTGTTTTCTTAAAATTTGAACGATTCAAGGAAAAACTATATCATATATGAGAAGTAGTTGTATGCTCTTCTTTAAGAAATCAAGCATTGGAGGAATTAGTTGTTGTCCAAGGAGTTCATCTTGAAAATAGATCACAAAGCACATGAAGTGAGTTGCATAGTTATAGGAGTTCAATAGCACAAAAGTAGAAAAGCCAATATCATGGCTGATGCATTGTCTAGGATGCATGTGGTGAATTTTCGTGTGCCTCACATGGAAGGTATGAATGATTTTGCTGATATGTATCAGAATGATTGTGACTTTGGGTAGGTTTGGAAAAATATAAAGAAAACATTGTTGTTGTGATCAAAGACCTTGGTTGCTGGAAAAAAGCCAAGGATCCTTGGTGTAGTAGTTTCCCAACCTCGAATCCCTAGGGCCTCCACGAGAAAAATGGGATTCGAGGTGCCCTAGCTAGTTTGGTAGATCAACTAGGGACTTATGAAATTCAAAACATGGGAATACAAGTAAATCAGAATAATGCATAGAAAATAAATATATTTTTGGATACAAAACTCAAAAATTAAAACTTTATTGAGAAAGAATAAAGAATAAGTTAGAGAGATATGTACAGATGATGCTTGGATGAGTAGAAAGGGGGTTCACTTATGCAAGAGTTCAAAGGCCATTGAAGTCGATGTGATGTGCTTGATAATCTAAGTGCTAAGCCACTCCTGATGCTATTAAACCTTCCTTGACTATTGCAACCTTAGATCTACAAGTTTGGTCACTAGTGGGTAGGTGAGAAAGGGAAAAATTTGGATACTAGATAGCTCCAAGCTGAGGTTTGGAAATCCTAAAGGTGCAGTGTTGACACCAAAAATCCAAAAATCTTAAGGTGAGCATACTTCCATTATGGGGTTCAAGAGGATTCAAACATGGGAGATTGTAATAACCCTTGAGTGCTTGAAAATGCCCCAAGTGTGGAATTGTAAAAAAATAGTTGAACTTTACTAAGAATTTGTTTAACAGTGTAAAGTATTGAATCTTGTCAAAACTGTTGAACCATGAGAAAAATTACTCAACTTGTGAATGGTGTTTGAGGTTAGTTTTTATAGGTTCTTTGGGCCATGAATTGGGCTACAAAATGGCTATGATTTGGCTACAAAAATGGCTGTAAATTAGTTGCAAATTGGCTGGAAAATGGCTACCAATTTGCTGCAAATTAGCTGCCAAATTCAAATGACATGGGTGTCCAAATTTGGAAGTTACTATATATAGTAAGTGCTTCTTCCCATGGCCATTCCATTTACTATAAATAGTAATTGGGGCACACCTTCCATGTTGGAGATGAATCTTCTACACTGAGCTCTCCACCATGCTTATTGAAGTGGCTGGTCAACGTTGAAGTGCATGAAGTGAGAATTTTGGCTTTGTGGCTTCCATGTTGGCCATGAAGACTCCATGTTGGGGGGAAACTTCCATGTTGAGGGGGAAAATTTTTCAAGCTATGTATGTGGTCTCCATGTTGAGGGTGGAAAGTTTCCAAAACCCCCATAGTTCCACTTTAGGGGTAGGTGAGATCTACCCCTTGCATGTGTTTATAGGGTAGAAAAATGTATACCTTCCATAAAACCCATCAAATTACCTTTTTTGGCATTCCAAAAGGCATTTTGATTCCCCAAGCCCAAATAGAGAGGCTAGGTGACTTTTTTCACTTGGGGAATGAGGCTTTGACCACTTGTGAAGCATTTTTCAACCTCAAAAGTATAAAGTATGTAAAGTTGCCCACTGTGGGTTACAATTTTCACATTTACAATGAATTTTTACCTTAGGTTTCATGGGGTAAAAGATACATTATGAAGATTGACTATAATATGCAAATTTTTGTGATGTTTCAATGGCCCCTCTTTGTTGGCTCCTAGAGGATTGACCCAAGATACACTAACAAAGAATAAAAGGCACAATTGCATATTATAATGCTACAATGCATACAGGCCACATGAGAATCAGGCTATCCAAGTCACCAAAGTTGCTAGTTTAAGGCCATGGCGGACCATGGTACCAATTGAAGGCCCTAGCAGGTCATGTTGCCAATTTAAGATCATAGTGTATGATTGAATGTAGGATCAGTTGTTGATGATTGTCAGCTACATGTAGTATGGGTTTAGATAGGAATGATTAATTGGATTGGCCAGCTCATTCCCATTCATGTAAGCTATTTTGAATGCTCCATTTCCATAGGCTCTAGTGACAAGGAAGGATCCTTCCCAATTAACTGGGAATTTATCCTCATGCTCATGAATGGCCTTGAGGCCTAGGTCCCCCTCCTTGATCTTGTTCCTAGTCAAGTCATGATGATTCTACCACTTCTATCTCTCTTGATATTACTTGATGTGAGCAAGCACTTGCATACATCGCTCCTCCATTGAATCTAGGATTGTCGTCCTCAACTCCTTTTGCTCATCATTGATGAAGTTGGTCAAGGCTACTTAGAGTAATGGCACATACATATCAAGAGGTAAAATAGCGTTAAAACCATAAACAAGGCTATAAGGGGTCATGTTGGTTGTCATGCAATAGGTTGTTCTATATGACCATAGTGCATGGACAAGCCACTCATGCCACTTATGCTTGCTATTGTTGAGAATCTTCTTGAGCAAGTTGATGATGGCCTTGTTGCTTTCTTTCACTTGTCCATTGGCTTGATGGTAGTAAGGTGATGAGAAAGAATGCTTAATGCCTAGGTTGTCATAGAAATCCTTGGTTTCTTGGCTACTAAATTTAGGTCCATTATCTATAACTATGATCATGGGTATGCCAAAATGAACTATAGCGTTATCTAGGATAAATTTGCAAACTTGTTCAGATGTGGTATTCCTTAGGAAAATGGCCTCAACCCACTTGGTAAAGTATTTAGTTATGATGATGATGAAGCTATGTCCTATAGAAGACTTAGGCATTATAGGTCCAATCATATCTAACCCTCATCATTGAAAAAACCATGTTATCTAGGTTGTATGTAACTCAGTTGGTGATATATGTATTAGGTTGCTATATCATTGGCATGTGTCACATCGCTTAACCTTTTGCAGGTAGTCATTTTCCATATGAGGCCAATAGTAGCCTAACCATCTACTCTTAGTGGTCATGGCTCTAGGTCCTATATGCCCTTCATAAACATCCTTGTGAACATTTTCTAGGACTATTTTGGCTTCAATTTTACATAAGCACTTTAGGAGTATGCCATCATAGGATTGTTGACATAATGTATTATCACCTATAATGACATATTACTTTGATTGCTTACTTATGAGTCCTTTTGAGTAGTAGTCAGGCCTTGTAAGGATTCATCATGCATAAGGTAAAATTTAATATCATCATACCACTAGTTGGGAGGAGTAGTATGAATGATGGCCACAATGGTATCCTCAATGTTCTATGTGATGGAAGTAGCGCAATCCACAATTAAGGTGGGTAACTTGCTAAACACATTTGGAATAACACTAAGGGATAATGTTGCAATTGCATTAACTATGGAATTTTCATTTTGAGGTGTGTGTTGGATATCAACATCTATGAATTGCTATAATAACTGCTTTCCTAGGTCATACTAAGGTTGTAACTGTGTAGCTTTGCATGCATAGACTTTGGTTACTTGGTTAACCATGAGTTGTGAATTGCCTTTGATGGCTACGCATCTAATTCCTAGGTCACAAGCTACCATTATCCCTCTAATCAAAACCTCATATTTGGCTATGTTGTTGGTACCATGAAACCCAAAAAAATAAGCAAAGGGTTAGATCTCACCAAATGGGAATGTGACAATGCTAGTAGCATTGACCCCATGGGTAGTTAAAGCTCTATCAAAGTTCATGACTACCTCATAATCCTTGGGTACTTGCCTAACTATGTTAATGTGTTCATTAGGGAACTCAAGATCTATAGCCACTTAGTCATCAATAGGTGAAGCTATGAGTTATATGGTTATAGCTTGACCTTTTGTTGATGATTGAAAGACATAATGGAGGTCAAATTCCATGGTTATGGCTTTCCATCGGGCTATACAGCTACTTTCGTAAATGCTGGTTGTTATGGCTCTGAGTATGTTGTCCTTGCACATTACATTGACTTGGATTCTAAAGAGGTAGTATCTCCATTTCTTCAAAGAGAAGACTAGTTCTAGAAAATACTTTTCAACCTCAGTGTATCAAGTCTCATGGGCTACTAACTCATGGCTAAGATAGTATATAGGTATTTTTGCTTCATCATCATGTTTTTGATAGAGTAGAGAGGAAATGGATGTATCAGATATGGTGAGATAAATGTAAAATGGTTTACCCTATTGTGGAGGATAGATTGTCAATAGTTGTATTAACTGTTGCATAAGATTTTCAAAGGCCTCTTGGCATTGAGCCATCCACTCCTAGTGAACTCTTTTCTTACGTAAATGTTGCATGGGTTGTAACTTATCCATAAGCCTAGCAATAAACTTACAAATAAACTGTAATCTACCTTGTAATCCTTGAAGCTCTTTAAGTTTGATAGGTGATGCTAATTTGGATATAGCTTTAACCTTATTATGATCTATGCGTTTCCCTGCTTCAAAGACTACAAAGCCAAGCACCTTATCGATCTTGACATGGAAGACATAGTTCTTAGGATTAAGCCTAAGCTTGTATTTTAGGCATTGTTTAAGCACAAGATTTAGGTCATTAGCATGATCATTGACTATATTAGACTTCACAACTATGTCATCTATGTAATCATTAAGCAATCGTAACATGTAATCATTGAATATATAAATCATAGCTTGTTGATATGTTACTTCAGTATTCTTAAGGCTAAAGGGCATCATGATATAACAAAAAGTATCCTAAAGGTCATGCTAAGTTGGTGCTCTAGGTTGATCATAATTTGGTTATATACCAAAAATCCATCCATAAAGGACAACAAGGAATGTTCAGCTATAGTATTGATAAGTTGATCAATACTAGGTAAAGGGAAGTCATCCTTGACAGTTTCTTTATTTAGGTCTCAAAAATCAATGCAAATATAGATACTCCCATTTTTCATAGGGACTACCACTATCTTGGATTCCCATTTTGCATAATTGAAAACCCTAATGAAACCTTCTCGGTAGATCTTTGAGATTTCATTGTGAACATCAAAGGCCAAATCAGGTCTAATCTTATACACTTTTTGATTACTTGGCCTAATGCTAGGGTCCAATATGATGTTGTGTTGGACTAGACATGGATCTAGGCCTGGCATATCTTCATATGGCTAGGAAAATGCCTTAATGTTGTTCTGTAAGACTTTGGTGCTATCTTGGACACATTGAGGCTCTAATGAGGAACTTAGTTTAAGGGTTTTCTACTCACCACTATGTGTTGTGATAGGAACCTCAACTAGAGAGTCTTCAATTTGGTTCCTTGCTTCTAAGTCAAGGGTTTTGACTAGGTTTTTAGGCCATTTTAGATGTTTCTCTATTGAGGCTATGTGGTCTACAAGACTCTCTGGCTTGAGATCTAGGTAATCAGGGTCAATACACCATTTAATATCACCATGAGGTCCATATAGACATAAAGGCAAACTAATTTGCTTCCAGGTACTCATACTTTGATCCTACATGTTAACCAAAAGCATATTAAGTGGAACTTGAATAAAAGTAAATAAATAATGTTAAAATGCCATAAAACACATGCAAATCTAATGCAATTAAGGCCATCCAATGTCATCAGTGAGATAAGGCCAATTCAGCAAAGTGAAATAGAGGTAAACAAAGATCAAGTGAAGGTCAAATAATAAGAAATAACACTATAGGTGGTTAATAAAGGTTACAATTTTTCCAATTTTAGGTCTTAGTTGGCTATGATGCCAGTTTAGAGTCTTGGTGGACTATGATGCCAGTTTAAGACCTTAACGGGCCATGGTCATATGGTGGTTAGGGAAGGTCAAACCCCATTATTTGATACCATTTAAAAACCAAACAAAGGCAAGTAGAGCTATAATAAGACAAAAAATTAACATATAAGGCTGTATAAAGGCTATAGAAGGTCAACCAAGTCATCAAGGCAACATAAGTCAAAAAACAAGCCAAAACATTATGTAGTAACACAAAAATCAAGCAAAATAGGATATATATGATAAAATTTGGCTAATTTAGCTAAAAAATGGTTAAGTTATGTTCATTTTAGGCCTTAGAAAACCATGTTTTGAGGATGAAAGGATATTAAGTGAGTTTAGGCATCAATCAAGGTTGTTTCTAGGCTATTTAGACTAAAAAATCAAGTGTTTTGAGGTTTCCACATTGGGCTCAGCATGGAAACAAGGATACTTAGTGTAGAAACTAGGCGAAATAGGATATGGGATGCTTAGAGGTCTAAAATTTAGGTTCTAGAACCTTTCCAAGGTAGCATAGGGTTAGATCCATCAAAATTAGGCACTCTAGAAGTCTGTAAAGACCAAAAAGCAGGTCTTGAAGCCTTCCCCCCTTGTTTCCACACTAGCATGCATGGAAAAGAGGGGGTTTAGCATGTAAAACCAAAATTAAAGCACATAATAAGGTCAAATATGGTTAAAAAAGTAGCTAGAGTCTAGATCTGAAACTTGTGCATCTCCTAGCTTTGTTCTGAGGCAATTTGAGGCAATTTTGAATGTCAAGATGTGGAAAAATGGCTTCCCCCATTTTTCTAATTTGGGCATAGTATCCTTAGTGTGGAAAAATATTTGGACACTATTTTCATGAATTCAAAGTAATTTAGGAGCATTTCAACTAGGTTTCTAGGCCCCTAGGGTTGTAAAATTCAATTCTACAAGTTTCTAGTTGATTTTTGGCATGTTTGAAGGTTGTTTAAGGGTACTTAATGTATTCCCCCTTGTTTCCACTATTGGGGAGTTACTCCAACATGAAAAAATCAATGGAAAAGGTTTTGAAGGTTGGAATAAGGTTAGACATGCAAAATCTCGAGGTTATGAGGTCTTGGGCTTCTCCAGCATATATCTTTGGTTTCTAGAAGTGCCATCTTGTGACAAAAAGTGGAAAAGTAGCTTTTCCATATTTTTTAAACATTGGGAATGTTATTCTAGCATGGAAGAAGCAAGAATCATAGATCTAGGATAATTCAGGTCATAATCAACTATGCATGTTACCTCCTAGAGTTGCCAGGGTCAAGGGCTATGGATCCATGTCAAAATTTAGTAGTTTTGGATATCTCTAAGTGGTTCTTTAGCTTCCTCTAATTTTTCCACATCAAGGATGGAAATTTTAGCGTGGAAAACTAGGGCCCACTTTTTGGCCATCTAGGATCAATATTGTGAAGTTCAATGATTCCAATGGCTACTACTAGGTTTCTAAAGTGTATGAAAGGTCATTTGATGTCATTTTGAGGTGTTTAGAAGCTTCAAACAAGTTTCCCATTGATTTTCCATGCTAGAGATACTATCCTAAATGTGGAAAAAGGGATCCCTAGTGTGGAAGAATCATGCAACGTAGATCTAGACCAATTTTAACCTCAATCAATTATGTATGTCAACCTTTGGGGTTATCGGGGTCAAGGAATAGGGTTTGGTATCGGAATTTTGCCATGTTGGGTATTTATAAGTATTTTTTTTGGCTTTCCCTCTTTGTTCCACACTACGATTGGGATGCACAACATGGAAAACTAGGAGGAATCACTTTTTAGCCTTTTGGCATCATTTTCTTGAAGTTTGAAGGTTCCAAATGGTGTTGGCAAGGTCCTAGAGCACATGCACATTTAGTTAATGTTGTTTCCAGGTAGTTATGGACTCAAATGGGTCTCCTCATTAATTTCCATGCTTATTAGCCTAGAGGGGGAATTCCTAGTGTGGAGACATCATAAGGCTTAGATCCAGCCTAGTTTTGACTTCAATCAACCATGCATGTCAACCTTCAGGCTACTAGGGTTGCAGACTAGGGTTTAGAGTCAAAACTAGTTAGTTCATAGGTTTTCCAAGTGCTGTTTGAGCTTCCCCATCTTTTTTCCAAATTGGGGATAGTATGCCTAGTGTGGTAAATGAGGGGAAATATATTTTTCTCTTCTTGCATCATTTTCAATCATGCATGTAGGTCCCTAAGGTTACTAGTGATGATGTCAATGCCTAATGTCAAAATGTTGCTTTTTTGAAGGTTTTTGAGTGGTTTTTTTTTTAATTTTCCCCTTTTTTCACATTGAGGCTTCCATGCTTAGTGTGGAAAATTGGAAAAAAAGCTTTTTGACCTTTTGTGGTCGCTTTTAGTCATGCATGTAATCTTTTAAGGTTGCTGGCATTGATTATTGATACTTTATATTAAAATTTGATTGTTTCAAGGGTCATTAGGTAATTTTTGGTCTCCCCCCCTTTTCAAAACTACAAATTCCATGTTTAGCATGGAAAATTGGGATAAAAGCTTTTTGGCCTTTTGTGGTTACTTTTAGTAATGCATGTAGGCTCCTAATGTTGCGAGTGTTGACTGCTGACATATGATGTTGAGATGTGGTTGTTTCAAGGATCATAAGGTAATTTCTTGGCTTCCCCCAATTTTTTGATGCTAAGGATTCCATGCTAAGAATGGAAAATTAGGGGGAAAGCTTTTTGGCCCTTTGCTAATCAATCTGGCTATGCATGAATGTCAACAAGGTTGCTATCATTGGCCATTAGTGCCTAAGGTCAAGATTCGGTCATTTTGAAGTCCATGAAGGGCTTTTTGGGCTTCCCCCATTTTTTTCACATTGAGGATAGAAGGATTAGAATTGAATAGGTCTCCCTCAATGAAGAAAGTTAGATCTAGGTCAAATTAACAATCAATCAACCATGCATGTCAACCTCCAAGGTTGCCAGTGTTGACGATCAATGTTCGGTGTCAAGATTTGATAATTTGGAGGGTTCTAAGTGTCTCATGAAATCTCCACCCTTTCTTCCACACTAGGCATGGTGGATGTAGTATGGATGAGAGGGTTATGACATTTTTGTACCACATTTAACAAATTTTTGAGCTTTCGAAGGCTCCAGAGCATTTTGGTAGGGTCTAGGGATCACCAAGTGTTAAGAAATGGACATTAGGTCATCAATTTAGGTCATTTTTGGTTTCCCACCATCTATCCATGCTAATCATGGAATCCCCAGTGTGGAAGAAGCCTCCCCCAGCATGGAAAACACCAAATCCAAGATTTTTACCAGTTTTAACTAGTTTTGACTAGGTATGGTAAGGTTTCAAAGCTACCAGAGATGTTTAGAGGATTTCTAGGTTACATGGGTCTCATTTTGGGGTCAAAATTGTGCTACATTAGTATTGAGAGGTAGGCATGAGTGTTATCCCTCTTCTTCCACACTGGGCACTACTTCCCTAACATGGAAATCCATGGTGCCTAGTCTTGTTTCTTCCTATTTTTGCCTTTTTTTTCTTGTGGTTTTTTTAGTTTTTTGCTTTCTATGTGTTAAGATCATTTTTTCAGATCTACTATGGTGGAGGAATTAAAATGAAATTTTGATGAAATCCCACCTCCTATTTTGGCTACTTCCATGTAGATCTATAGTTGTTTCATCACTTTAGCTTTCATAGATTTGATTTTAAAAATAGGGCTTGTTGTTTCATGCTTTTTTCCTAGAATTTTGGGGTATGGCAATTTTTTTCAAATCTAGGCCTTAGGATTTATTAAAATTAAATTTTAACAAAATACTACCCCATTATTTTGATGTGAATTTTAATGGCTTTTAGTGTTTTTAGCTATTTTGACCATTTCCATGGCTAATATGAAATCTAGGTTTTTAGGTTTTTGAAGTTTTGACATGAAAAAGAAAGCAAAGATATATGATTTTTTCCTTGGTAAAATAGCTACACATTTGTAAATTTGAAGGTTATGGGTTTGTATCCCTTCCTTTGAGCTTTCTGATGGCTATTGTATCATTTAATTTGACCTTGAAACAAAGAAGTTATGGCTCTTTTCCTAATGTTGTGTAGTTAGATTGTTTGTGTTGCTTTTATAATTTTATGTAATTTTGAGAATTTTTTACTAAGGAAATGGAAAATATTTTTGCTCTTTTTTGGTCATGGCTATGGGGGAATTAGCTTTAGCTTTTCAATAGAGTGGAATCCCTCTAATTGGACTTAAAACAAGTTTTCTACAAATTTTTTTACTAAGTGTGTGTAATAAGGATGTTCGCATCATGTTTAGATTATTGTCCAGATTGATGATTTTTTCCTACATAAATGGCTAAGGTTTTGAATTCTTTCTAAGCATGGATACATAGGGGCTGATTTAAGCTTTCAAATGGTGTAGAATCACTTTGTTTGGAGCTGAAATGAATTTTTTATGAATTTTTTGATTATGGTTGTGTGAACAGGGCAAAATCATGGTTGTAGTACATTAACCATTTGGAAATAGAAGTGATTGATATGTATAACTTATGTTTTTCTTTGTGAACATGTAAAAGTAATGCCTAATTTTGCTTTTTTAAGAAGAGCAAATTTTTTTTCTATTTTAAATAGGCTTTTATTATGGCTACATGGCTTTTTCTACGTTTATTAAGCTTTTTCTAAATTTATGCATAGCTTAGATGATTTTTTTGAATTTATGCAGGCTTTGCATAATTTAGATGTTTTTTCTAAACTTATGCTTACTTTTTCCAAACTTATGCATAATTTAGATGCTTTTTCTAAATTTATTCATAATTTAGACTAAGGCATAGTTTTGGGCTATGAAATTTTGGCTATACAGGCTATAAAATATGGTAACGATGATTTTATGAAATTTCCCAAGGTAATTTAGATACACATCTAGGAGCTTTTTATAGTTGCTAATTTTGCCTCTGACTTAAGAAGTTTTTTCTAAATTTATTAAGAAATTCCCATGGCTCATTATGCAAGCTTGTAATAATTTCTTCTTGTGGAATTACTTATACTAATTTAGATAAACACCATATAGCTTTTTACAGAGGCTAATTTCACCTCCGATTAGATGTTTTGTCTAAATTTGCTAAATAAATCTAATAGGTCTTACTGTTTTTTCTTTGAAAGGTTGTAATAATTTCCCCCTTTTTTGTAGAATTTCTTAAGCTAATTTAGATAAAGACCTTAGAGCTTTTTATGGAAACTAATTTCAATTTCAATTAGATGTTTTGTCTAAGTTTGTTAAGAAATTTCAATTGGTTATAATGTTTTTGTGCTTTGCTTCATGTAGGGTCTTTTTGAGGCCTATCCTCATCATAGTGGAATTAGTTGGTATCTTGTGCTATAATTGTCATCCTAAGACCAACACCCCACCACATGACATGCCTTTTGTGAAGCTCTTACTATGGTTCTAGCTTGGGGCAAGGGACTTCGTTGCCTAGCTCCTTAGGAACTTCTGTGTGATGCTATGGTCACACTTGTTTACAAATGTAGCCAGGGTTGTTGTAGAGACCTTATTGCATTGAGCATATGGTTTGATTGCTAGATACATTACTGACAAGCTACTTCCTAAGATTGCAGGGGGACCAGTAGACACCATAAGTCCATGTTATCTTATAGATATCTAGACGATGCTAGAGTGTAGTCAGTATAATACTAACAATACTTTGGTGGTGGCACATAGAACCCACACATTATTCTATGACCCACCTAACACCATGTACTATCTACAGGGGTAAACATGATTATTGTTACGCTTTTATGATTTTGGCTTGATTACCTTCTGAACATTATTGATTTTACAACTTCTTGTAGGTAGAAACTCAAATTAGAACTACTATGTATCAACAGTTAATAGGGGACTTTCATGAATACACCACCAAGTTTAACCATGTATACAAAAAGTGTAAGGATGATAGGATGATGCACACTTGGTGGGTAGATGCCAATAGCATGGATCAAACCCTTGAAGTTGGGACCTCCACACTACAGAAGAAAAGGAAATGTAAACGTAAAGGGCATACCTTCTAGTATTTGTATGGCTATAACTTTGAGTGCTTTATTACTTTGCTTAATTGTTTAAATTACTCATATTGATGCTAAACTTTGGTTATTATTTCACAAGACCTTCCACCTCGATTGATGTCACTATACTACTTTCAGGTTCACATCATGAGAATACCAACATCCTAAAGTTTGGTGAAGTGACACCAACATAGGAGTGGCTAAAGGAACAAGCACCTAAACATGTTCAAGAAAATCTCTAGCATGCAGGTTTACTCGATGTATTCATGGCATCTATCCCTTCCATTCTTGCTATGGAGATGTTACATGTGACTGACTCCTTTGATGAGAAGGTTGGTCATTTTAGCACCATCATCTAAGTTATGAAGTTGAACATGGATGTATGTGCTAGCCTCTTTCATGAGTTGTTTAGTGTTCTTGCTGATGAGGCAAAGGTTCCCGCTAGGATAGTAAGAGAATTGGGCCATTGCGATGAAGTTCTAAAGTGGCTTGGTGTCAACTTGAGCCACTCTAGAATTTTTATGAATAGCTTCATGGACCCTGATGCAATGGAATCATATCCTTTATTTAGGTCTCATGAATTCCCCAAATTGCTATCACAAAAGAAGGTAATTGGCCTAACACAAGGATGGATCTTTAAGAACGTCCTCATGGAGGGCATTATATTTGATTGGGTAGTTTCTTTGGCTACTGGGCTTTGAGAGGAATCCTTAGACTCCATGTTGATACCTCTATAATAATTCATATGCACTTTTCATGTTTTTTCAAGTTATATGAAGAGGTTTACAAAGTTTTTGATAGTGTACAGGAATGAGTGATGGGTATCCCAAGACTCAAGCCAACTTTCTAGGCATTGGATAAAGCACATTTATCCAATAGTGTAGGCCTAGAACCCACTAGAGGGGATGGATGATACATTATCCATTACCACTAAAATTCTTACTTTTAGGAAATATGAGTCTCTTGACAGTACTAATGATGATGAGCCCCTATCATTTCTTGTTGATGTCCAAGATGCCAGATGACAATGTATGGAGGCCAAAGGTGCAACTAAGGAGAAACTCAAGAGGCCTATGAAGAAGGTACCCACAGCATCATATCAACCTACCCTGAAGAACCTTAAGTTTAAGCTTAATTCATTATAGTAGACTATTGTAGGTATCCTTTATTTACATTTGCCTATTTCATGTTTTAAAATTTTATGGCTACTTTATGATTTCATGTGTTAATCAGTTTTCTATGTGCTATGGTTGTAGATAAGCATTAGATTATAGTAGCCTAAGCTACTGTGGAAGCATAACCAAGGTGTGTAAAAGGGACACTTATACAGTAACCTATGATTGAAGGATTTGTTGATGCAAGTATAGATGATTTAGATGTCTTGTTTGGTGAGGCAGTACCAAGTACCTCTCCCATCATCATCCTAGAGGAGGGAGAGGAGGAGGAGCCAAGTATGCCTATGCCTTAATATTAACATTATATCTCATTGGTTATCTTTGGTTTTCATCCTAACCTTTTGATTATTATTATCTTATAGTAGTTCCTGAATCACTAGTGCTAGTTCCCATCCCTAAGTTTCATGTGAATCCATGGATAGAGACTCTAGATAAAGTGGATTTCTTACATGGGATGGCTAAGGACATCATCGATTAGTTGCATCAAGTTGTCCCTAAGATAGGTAAGGATTTTATTATATGTGTCTTAGTCATGGGTTTTTCTTGCATTATGGCTATCTTAGGTTTTGTTTTATGGTAGTATTTTATGCTTTCGTAGTGTCCTCTATGGAGTGGAACCCTAATAGAGACATGAAGATACACTCCTTTCCTAAGCTTCCCTCTGATGTATCTAGTGTACCTATGAAGTTGTACGAGATTGCTATTGATTTAGCAATGTTGTGCACAAAAACTTCATGGAAGCTAGAGAGGTTCAACAAATTTCTATGGCATGAAGTTATGGCCTTAAGGGAAAAGACTCAATGGTAGTGATATGATTAGATATCTCTAAGACTATAAAGCCTTTGTGAAGGCCCAAGTGGATAACTTAGGAAAATTATGGACTAAAGAGATCATGTGGGCCTGCTAATAGCATGTTGTTCAGGACAAAGTAGTAGTCTTATGAGAGATGGTGGAACAACGTATGTAGATGGACCTCATCTCCCAAAAGGTTGAGGATTGGAAGGATCACTACACTTGGGTCTTGGAGTGGGGCAAGACATAAAAGATCCACAAGTGAAAGTATAAGGTTGATCATGTGGTCTACCTAAATGTGCTCAAGGAGGAGTTGATTGAATAGTGCAAGAAAGAACTATTCATTTAAGGGATCTAAGTAGAGAGTGCTTATAAAATTTTTGAAAGTACTCTCAAGGTGGAGTAATTCCCTACTCTTTAGATTATGACTATTGTAGGTGAGACCTCTACAACTACTACTACTTATAAGCCTCCTACTTGGACTCCTATAGATAGGATCGACATTCTTTCTAGCATTGATCTTGGGGATGTTGACTAGCTTAACATGATGAAGGACCAGATTCTCCATCATTTGGAGTAAGGCCTTTCCCATCTACCCCCAGAAGTAATGGAGCTAGAATCTCCACAAGTTTGATATTTTTTATGGTTTAGTCTTCATTTTAGGTCATGATTATGGCTATGGGTTACTAATTGGCAATATTTTGTTACATTTTAGGCCTTAGGAGGCATTGGTGATCCTAGTAGTAAGGGTGTGAATGACCCACCACTTTGTCCTCCTGATGCCACTTAGTAGCCTCCTTTAGTTTAGTTTTTTGGCTATTTGTTTTTATTTTTATGTTGATGGCCATGGTTAGTCAAGACTATTTTATAGATGGTTGTTATTCTTTGACTTTTGTCCCACATAGTGTGACAATGGCTATGTATGTTATGGACATTTTAACTTTAACTTTAAATTTTGGTTTTATTTTTTGCTATATGCATCTATAGTAGTAGCGAATTTTGAAAGCAACTATGTTGATGTTTTTGGTTATAACACTTAATGACTAATTGGCAAAAGGAGTTTTCATAATAAACAATATTTTTGTTCATTTTAGGCCATTGCAAGCACATGTTATATTCAAGGATTATGGCTACATTGCCAATTTAAGGCCATGACAAGCCATAATGCTAGTTTAAGGTCATAGCGAACCATAGTGCTAGTTTAACATTTTAGTGGACAGGGTGCCAGTTTAACGTCTTAGTAGGCGTGGTGCTAGTTTAATGTTTGAGAAGACATGGTATTAAAAAGATGTTTTTTTATGTTTAAAACATAAAGAAATGTTGTAGCAAATAGGTAAAAATACAAGCAAACTTAGGCTACATGCATAAAGAGTAAAACAATAAATGCAAACCGCAAAAGAAAAGTAAGGCTACTTGGCTATTGGTGCATTTAGTCATAGGGGCATGGGAAGGTTAAGGTGAAGTTTAGTTATGCAAGTTCTTCCTAATCTTTGCAAGATTAGGGAGTGAGTAAGGCCTATTCTGCACAAGCTTGTATTTTCCATCCCCTTCTCATATGATGTTAAAAGGGAGTTCATCCCATAATGTATCCTATTGCCTATCATTGTCATTGTTGGTTCTCTTGGGTTTTTTCTCTTCATGGCTAGGAGCTTCTTCTTGAAGCTCCACCTCAAACTTTTTTTCTATGTCTACATTGTTGATAGCTAGGATAGTTGTGTTATTGCCATGAATGATGATTTCACCTCCCTTGTAAGGAAGGTGAATTTCTTGATCAATGGGTGATGACATAGCTCATAATTGAGCCAACCAATGTCTTCCTAAGATCAGGTTGAATCTTGGTGTCTCTTCCATGACCAAGAAATTTTTAGTTGTAGGGAATTTTTCTCCAACTACAAAATCCAAGGAGATAGCCCTCTTGATGGCAACTCTTGATCCATTGAAGGACTTAAGCACTATAGTGGTTGTAGGTTGTACTTGCTTAGTTAATCCCAAGTATTTAATGATGATACATGGGATGACTTTGGTTGTAGCTCCATCATCAACATGCACCCAATGTATTTTAAATTGTCCTATGCATATGGTTATGAATAAATGGGTTGTACTCACTTCACCATTCTAAGGATTAACCTTAATTTTTCTATTACAAAATGTTAAGGGTGTTGACTTCTTCTTTGATGGTGAGGGAGGAATCATCATTACATGGATGGCTTCTTTGTTAGCAGGAATATCCTCACTAACCTGTATGAAAGTCAACATTTTGACTAGAACCTCATGATGTGTGGTGGAAGTCAGGATTAAGTCATACAAGCTTAGGATTGTGGTTTTATTCTTGAGGGATTTCCTGACTTGGTCCATTGGACTAAGGAAATTTTTTCCATTGGTCGTGGGCTTGTCACCTTGGTTATGCCTTACTTCCTCCATGTAGCTCAAAATGAAAACTTCAACTTTAGGATGCAACTGGTGTGGCTCTTCCTTGTTATTTTGGTTATGGGTTTTGGTATTCTCCTATGGCTTGTTGGTTGAAGAGGTTGGGGTAGAGGAGGTCATGGGTATAGTTGAAAAGGAGGTGGGCTTTGGTAGATCCACTTCCTTTTGTGCCTTTGTATGTTTATCTTTCTTATTATTAAGCTTTTGGTTATGCTTCTTGCCTTGTTTGGCTATAGTTTTTTGATGGTTATCCATTGACTGTAAGAAAGAGGCAGTAGCCTTGGCTATTATAGGAGGTCATTATGTAGTTGGTTAGGCTAAAGCTATTTGGGTTGGGAGACCTTGATGACAAAAGGTTCCCTTGGAGGAATTCATGATGGTACTTTCATAACAAAGGGGGATCTTAAGCTATAGGAAGCTGAAGAAGCCCTTTGATTATAGAGGATTACTTGAATCACTAATGGTTCTCTTATAGGTTTTTGATTGTCATGAATGTTTAATGCTAAAATAACATAGGGGCTACCATTAGCATTCAATGGGTCTTTGTAGATTTTCATTGATTGGTTTTGTGGCCGAATTGGGTTAGAAGCATCTAAGACCAGTTCCCCCCTATCTATCATCCTTTGCAGGTCATCCTTCAATGTAAGGAAGAATTCTATATCATGACTAGATAGTTGATGATAATAGAAAAAATGATCTATCTTGAAGTATCTAGGAAACTGGGGATCATCCTTTAGCACAAGGCAGAAGTTTGTATCATGACTAGGAAGTTGATGATAATGGAAAAAGTGGTCTAGCTTGAAGTATCTAGGTAATTGGGGACCATCCTTCATGACCAAAGTGGGATCTTTGGCTATTTAACATAGTCACTCATGTTTCTTTATAGTAGCTTAAGTCATTTGTTTATGTTACATGTGCTGACTTCTTAATAGTTGGTATAGCAACTTGGATGGTTTTAATGGAAACATAGTATATTTAGACCTGTCCTTCCTTTAAAGTTAGATCTATTTGATATTGATGTAGTGGTCCCAAAAGTTTATGGTTGGATATTACGGTCATTGGTGGAAGCCTTGGGTAGGTTGACCTTCAATCCTTGGTTCATGGTATTTGTTTCCTTAGTTATAGTTGCTATGATAGTGTTGTTTTATTTGTTCTTTTCTTTGTCTCTTTGAGTGTGTTGGTTTTTATATGCTATATAGGCTGGATCATGACTGGCCTCCATAGAATCCTCTATGTTTTTAGTTTGTGAGAATGCTTGGCTCAGAGACTGTGGATCAAGATAGTAGACTTTGAACTTAATAAATTCATTAACTACTCCCTTGAATATGGCTAACAAGTGGGCTTCATCTATGGGCTCTAGTGTCTCATTTAGCACTCCATTCCATCATTGAATGAAGTTCTATATTGGTTCTAATGGCCCCTATTTGATCTTCATGAGTTGGTCAAGTGTTGTGTCAAGTTTGATGTTATACTTGAAGTAGTTGACAAACTTGGCTACTAGGTCCTCCAAAGAGGATATGAATCCTTTAGGTAATGCACGATACTAATCAAGTGCTTTTCCAGTCAAAGACATACGAAAAATCCTCATGATGGTATGAGGCCATGGTTGTAAGAGAAAACATTCAAATCAAAAGGTAATAATAAGGTGAGCATTAGGGTTACCTTCTTCATTATATTTGCTATATTGGGGAATGGGGACACTGGGAGGAAGTGTTAAGGGTGGGACTATAGGACTTATGGGATCATCCTAGTAGAAGTTCATAATATCAACAGTTTGTGTGGTAGACGTGTTAAGCCTTTTCAACTCCTTCATTAAGTCTTGTATCATTTGGAAGGCTTGATACAAGCCTTGTGGTGGTTCCATATGCTGCAAGGTTTGTACATAAGCTTATGGCATTTGTTGTGAGGCTTATGGCCTCATTATGATTTGCATGATACAAGAGGTTGCATTATGGATGTGGCTTGTGGACCAAACAAAGAAAAATATGTTTGTGTTAGTACTTGAGGCACAAACAAGACAAATGGAGTATATGACCCCTTTATTGCTTAGGGCCCTATGGTGGACTTCGTGTGAATAGTTAACAAATTTGTGGTGGTAAAAACCACCATTGATGATTTTATGTATTGAGATTGTGTTGTAAATGGCATTGGTGTGCTATAGTTGGTTGTTTGTGGCATTGGCTGAGTGTGATGTGTGGCTATAACTAGCATGGGATCTACCATAGTAGGGTAGGAAGGAGTAAAAGATGGTGGCACCATGCCCAAGGAGAAAATAAAAGCATTAGAAGAAGGTGTTGTGACCTTGGGGGATGTTTGTTGGAACAATCCTCCTAGGATGTTCTCAAGCTTAGATTCTGCCTTAAATTCATCCTCCTCCTATTGTTTCTCAAAGCTAGGCTTGTCATCTTTCTCTTCCATGGCAATCATACGAGGAAGGGATGTCCTATTTTTCACCCCTGTGTATGAGCTCAAACTTGATTTTGGCCTCAACTTCAATTCATGGAATTAGCATGCTTGCTTGTATTTTAGCACAACTAAAGTTATAACAATCTTCATTTATGGTTACAAAATTAGGACTCTCCCCTTTAACCCTCATAGTTCACCTACACACAATGATGGTCTTTGAAATCATACACCCTCATGGCTTTTTGGCTATGATCTTCGACACTGAGGGTGAAGGGCAATTTGGTGGATTTTTGGAAAGACATGGCTATAGTGCTAAGAATGGCTTAAAATAGGCTATAAATGGTAAAATAGAAGTAAATTTCAGTGAATAGAATTCAAAAAATCTTAAAGGAAATGAAAATGGTAAAAAATGATGTACTTACTATAATTAGTAAATGGGGGATAAAGGAGGTTTACCCCTTTACCAAAAATGGAATGTTGGAAATGTTGGTTTCAAGCATCACGCAAGTTGGCCTCACAACTACCTCTATGCTAGGTATGGTAGGGAGGAAAGAAGGGGGATGAGATAGTGGAACTCTCACACCTTCTTATTTCAATGTTGGAGAGAGAGAGGGAAAGTTTGGAGACCAAAATGAAAATTTGACAATTTTCAACATGGTTTGGTAGGCTGCCAACTTTTATTACAAAGGAGGGTTGGATGGTATGGAACAAATGTTATTTTAGTGGAGAAAAATGTGGTATAAAAAATTAAATGGTTATTAAGGCTTCCACTTTGGATTTGCTCTAGAAATTCACAGCAGATCTTGTGAAATTTTAGCATCCAAACCACCTGCAGCTTCCATGCTGAGGTTTCTGCTATAGGGGGTAAAGGTAGTGTTGGATTCCTTGGGAGTTTTGGCTTCAAAAAACTAGAAAATGACTTTTAACTTGCAATAAAAATAGGTTTGCTTATTAAATTGGTAACAAACCTCATGAACACTAGCCTCCTAAGTATTTCCATGCTAGGTATGGAAAAGGAGGAAAAGAAGGAAGGAGGGTGAGCTGATGGGAATCTCACACCTCTTACCTCAATGTTGATGAGGGGAAGGCTGAAAGAAAAGTAAAAGGTTGGTGTTTTCCCACTAAAATTGGTTTTAACTTACCAATTCACTTAGCTTGGAAAAGTGGAGGGAAAGCCAACTCATGGAAGAGATGAACCACCCACTTTTGGAAACTAGAGAAAAAAATTATTATCAGTAAAATGGAAAAAAAAGAGGTGAGAAAAGATATCAATGCCAAATTTGGGCTGTAAAATTCATAGCAAATGCTATGAAAAGCCAAAACCCAACCACTTGCAACTTCCATGCTATAGTCTTGATCATAGTGGGGAAAGACTAGTGTTGATTCTATAAAGGTTTTGGTTGCAAAAATCAAGGAAAAGCTTGCAAATGGCAATGAAAAGAATATTATTGATAATAGAATTTAGGTGAAGGCCCTCCCTCTAGTGCCAAGAAAAACTATTATGATTGAAAACCTTGGTCACTAGAAAAAACCAAGGATCCTTAGTATAGTAGTTCCCCAACCCCAAATCCCTAGGGCCTCCATGAGAAAAAAAGGATTCAAGCTACCTTGGCTGGTCTGGTAGATCAACTAGGGACTTATGAAATACAAAACATGGGGATACAAGTAGATCCAAATAATGCACAAAAAATAAATTTATTTTTGAACAAAAAACTTAAAAATTTATTGAGAAATAATAAAGTACAAGTTAGAGAAATGTGTACAAATGGTGCCTAGATGAGAAAAAAGGGGGATTCACGTATGCAAGAGTTCAAAGCCCATTGAAGCCCATGTGATCTGCTCCATGATCTAGGTGCTACTGCAACCTCAGATTTGCAAGTTGGATCATAGTTGGAAGGATGAGAAAAGAGGAAACTTTGGATGCTAGATTGCTCCAAGCTAGGGTTTGGAAATCCTAGAAGTGCAATTCTGACATTAAAAATTCACAAATTTTATGATGATTATGCTTCTACTATGGGGTTCAAGAGGATGCAAATATGGGAGATTGAAATAACCCTTGAGTGCTTCAAAATGGCCCAAGTGTGAAATTGTAAAGAATGGTTGAACTTTGCTGAGAATTTGCTTAATAGTGTAAAGCATTGAATCTTGTCAAAAATGCTAAACTATGAGAAAAACTGCTCAACCTGTAAATGGTGTTTGAGGTTGGTTTTTATAGGTTCTTTGGGCCATTAATAGGGCTGCAAAATGGCTATGATCTGGCTGAAAAATTTATTTCAAATTGGTTGTAAAATGGTTGCAAATTGGCTGCCAAATTCAAGTGATATGGATACCCAAATTTGGAGGT
Organism: Gnetum montanum; assembly: GCA_015680685.1. Lineage (NCBI taxonomy): Eukaryota > Viridiplantae > Streptophyta > Gnetopsida > Gnetales > Gnetaceae > Gnetum > Gnetum montanum. The sequence goes on along the minus strand of MNCI01000651.1, from coordinate 503,435 downwards.
TACTATACATAGTAAGTGCTTCCCCATGGTCATTTTGTTTACTATAAATAGTAACTAGGGCACACCTTCCATGTTGGAGATGAATCTTCCACGCTAAGCTCTCCACCATCCTTGTTGAAGTGCCTAGTCAACATTGATGAATTTTGGCTTTTGTGGCTTCCATGCTAAAGGATTGAATTTTTCATGCTAGGGATGAAACCTTCACATTAGGGGAAAAATTCCATGTTGAGGGGGAAAAGTTTTGAAGTTATGTATGTGGTCTCCATGTTGAAGGAGGAAAGTTTCCAAAAGCCCCATCCTTCCATGCTAGGGGTAGGTGAGATCTACCCCATGCATGTGTTTCCAACGTAGAAAAATATATACCCCACATAAAACCCATCAAATTACCTTTTTTGGAACTCAAAAGGCATTTTGATGCCCCAAGCCCAAATATAGATACTAGGTATAAAAAACTAGGTTAAAAACACTTGGGAATGAGGCTTTGACCACTTTTGAAACATTTTTCAACCCAAAAAGTATAAAGTATGTGAAATTTCCTACTGCAGGCTACAATTTTTACATTTACAATGATGTTTTACCTTAGGTTTTATGGGGTCAAAGTTACATGATGAAGATTGACTATAACATGCAAATTTTTGTGGTGTTTCAATTATTAAGTAGGATAGAACAATGGAGGGACTATCATATTTAAGATGAACTATTGTTCAAGAATAGGAAGGTACATGTTTCCAATTGTGAATTTAAGAAGAAAATTTAATTTGAAAAGCATTGTGATGGCATGGTAGGTTATATGGATAGGGATAAAATATTAAATCTTATGGGTAGACACTATTTTTAGTCTAGAATGGCAACTGAAGTTTTAAAATTTGAGTGTTTGACATGTTAGAAATTCAAAGAAGGTAAAGGAGTGGAGGAATATTATATACCTTTGTCAATTGCCAAGGGTTCATGAGAAATTTTATGAATATATTTTGTGAGTGGTGTTTCAAAAATCAAAGAGTGGAAATGATGATATTTTTGTTGTGGTGGATGGGTTCTTGAAGATGGCATACTTTATTTTGTACAAAAATTTGAATGATGATTATCATGTTGTAAATTTATTTTCCAAAATGTTGTGGAATTTCATGAAATTACTTTAAATATTCTCAGTGATAGAGACTCCAAGTTTACTAGCTATTTTTAGAGATTCCTTTGGAAAATTTAGAGAAAAAAATTGAATTTTTCTAGTGTATATCTTTTGCATTCTAATGACAAAATTAAAGTGGTGAATAAATGATTGTTGAATATTTTTATGGTGTTTATGTGATGAATAGTCCAATCCATGGGAAATTTTCTTATGTTATGTTAAATTTTCTTATAATATTACTTTTCATGTTTCCATTAGTAAGAGCTCATTTGAGCTAAAATATGGTTTTTGTCCAAAGATGATGGATAATATGAAGAGATTTAAGGGAGAAGGTCAACTAAGTGCTAATTCTATGTAAGAGATGAAGGATATTCATGAAAAAGTAAAGGCAAATCGAAAGAAGAAGGCTGAGGAAAGAGTTCTCAAGAGAAATGAGGATAAGTAGTAGCCTAACTTTACTATTGGTGATTTAGTTTGGATGCACTTAAAGAGCAAAATTTTAAGAGGTGTTAACTTCTTTACATTGAAAGCAAAGAAGACGGGTCCTTTTAAAATAAAGGTCAAAATTAATGATAATGCTTTTGAGACTAACTTAGCAATTAATGTGGGTATGTCTTCTACATTTAATATCATAGATGTTATGTAGTATGATAACCTAGTTGATGAGGAAATCATACATGGTAGCATCAATGAGTTGAAGGGAGCTACTGATAAGTCCAAGCCTTTAATGAATAAGAAGGTAGTCATACTCAAGAGAAGGAAATCTTGAAGTATTTAGGGAGTGGAGGCATATGTACTTGATTTATTGGAAGGATCAGTATGCTAATAATGTTGTATGAGTCCATGAGACTAGACTTATTGAGTGAGGAATCACTTGTATCCATACTTTGTTATTTACATGAGTTTACTAATTGAATGATGGAAGGGCTAGTTTATGAACATTTCTTTTGATTCCCTTTCTTATTTTTGCAAGTGATTTTTGTAGGTTTCAGATGTATAGAGATGTCTTAAAGGTCAAGGAGATGTCTTGGCTAAGAACTAAGAGAAAATAGGAGACATCTCACATGTTTGAAAGATGTCTCTATCAAGAGTTAGCTTGTATTAGGAGATGTTTTACATGTGAAGGAGACATCTTAGCCAATGAAGATATGTCTCATCCTACTAGGAGACATCTCAAGGGATTTCTTAAGCCTGAAGGAGATGTTTCATGTCTATAGAAGATGTCTCATCATGGCCAAATATCTCTCACTTGAATATTGAAGTTGATAGTAAGGGATATTCCCAAGCCCATAGGCTATTCATATTACTAGGAAAGATATGAGTTGGTAGCTCCAAGTTGGGAAACAATCAAGAAAGGACTAGAAAAGATAGAAACAACTAGGAATCTACAAGTTAAGCTCAAGAAAATTTTTCTAGGATTCTTATCTTTGGTTTTAAATAAATATTGTTGTTGATTTATGTTTTTGGTACAAGAGGAGAGATTGAAAGTGGCATGAAAGCACATGTATAAGAGTGCATGAGTGTGTATGTAGCTATTGGATCAATTATGTGAGTTTGGCCTTAGTGTCTCTTGTGTATACTATGTGTTTGGATCTCCATCCTATGTTTGCAAGAAAGATCTCATTTGGTTGTATCTTGCATTAGGAACAATCATTGTGCAGTTGTAGAGCCTCATCCTTTGCAATATCATTGAGTGTTTATGAGTGGATTATGTTATTATGGGTTGTGGAACCATTGATTTGTACTTTTCTTTACATTAATTGAAGATAGATGTTTTTATTACTTTCTAGCAAATTAAATTATTTTCATAATATCTAGATATAGTAGATTTTAAAAGGTTAAAGAAAATGGAAGTGAACTTTCACTACCTATGTTAAATACTTACTATCTCTTATGATTTTTTTATATGAGTTGCAAATCACTAGGTTGATAGTTACCTATAAATCAACTTTATCATGATAATACTAACTAGATAATGTGTCCTTGTAACACCCTACTATTACAGACCTAGGATCTTAGGCTCATTATATATTTCTTATGATTGGTTCTTAAGCCTAAGTGTATATTTAATATATTATATTTTACTAGTAATTTATGTTGGTGTATTCTAATTTCTATCTTATGTTTATGATTATCATTATGCATTTTGAGGTTTGAACCCATAACGTGTTGTTTACATGCATTTGCATTTTTATAAAAGATGGTATATTTGCTTATAAGCTTGTGTATAATCCTTGAAGTACTTGATAAGATTACATGTTTTATTATGTCTCAATATTATGCCTATTAAGCGTTAAACCTTGAACCTTACTCTTATTACATATTTGATAATAATACTTGTATGTATTTTATTATTATTATTTCTTGGCATTTACTAATGCTTGGTGTCTCTTGTGAAGGATAGGTTAGAAGGATGGTGATGGTCATTTTCTAATATTTTATTAATGCTTATTATATTTTATCTAATTTATATTTTTAGATTATTTCATTTTGGAATAATGTAAGAATATGATTATAACACATGTTAAAAGATATTTGGGGTTTATTCTAATTTTTCTCTTATTTTATCTAGGAACCCATTCTTGAACATATAGGATTATTCTAGTATTTTTTTGTTGCTTTAACCCATTGTTTGACAATTGGATCCTTTTCATGAATTCATGTTACCCAATTTTTAGAAAATAAATTATTAATTCTTTATTATTGGAATTTTTCAAGAACTTCCATTTGTGCCATCATTAGCTCTCTTGGAATCAATTGTGCATATCTCTCTTGTGCTTGTACTCATGATATGCTTGGTGGATCTCTTGGTGATTTCTAGATCTGAACTTGTTTTTGCTTTATGAAGCTTGGATCTTAGCTAAGCTTTCAAGGTAGAGGACATATTCTTAATTTCATTAACTTTTACTAGAAGCATATTTTTTATATTTGTTTTCTCTTTATGATATTCTAAATTTCAATCTAAATTCTTTTTATCTAACCTTGATTGCTAATGATAAATTATAATTTACTATTTTCATAATTTTCGCTTTGTCCATTATGATCATCTTACTCTTGTAGCATCTTATCCTCCTAGTGGTGGTGGCAACAACATCCCCATGCATTGTGACTTGGGTTATGCATTTTATAGGCATTGTAATGAGACTTCTTCACTTTTTCTCACAATGATCATTGGAAAAAAAATTTGATGAAAATGTCACATTCCTTTGATAGTGGCTATTAGACATTTTGGGTGTGTATGAATGTACATGACATGTTGAAGGCTATGAAAATGACAAGTAGAATTGGATATTTTCTCTTTAGTAATCTAGACTGAGTTGGCTTTCAATCTTAGGAAATTATAGTTAGTATTAGTAGGATACTTAACAACATGATTTGCAATGAGAAAACTAGTATAAGAATAGTTTATTAGTCATTTAGTATCATTGTAGTCAGTAACTGACTAGTGAGTCATCTAGTGCAATTGTAGTTAGTAGTAGAACTTATCTAGCATGATAGTGAGAAGAAAGGACCTAGGAAAACTATAGAATTGATGCTAGTCACAATGTAATCCAATAGTTACTCTAGACATACATGAGAGTTATATCAAATAGTTGTTCTTATTTTGCATGAGGATTTTTAAATAGATCAGGTAATACACTAGTTGTTGATGGCTAATTACGTTAGTATTAGCCTTATGATTATTCCAAACATATGATGTTAAAAACCCTCATTGGAATACCATGTAAACCTAGTGCAAACAAAAATCCAATCATTTTTATGTGTTTAGAGCCTTGTTAGGGATTTTTAATATGATCTTATGATATACTTATGTATTTCTTGTAACTTGTACATCTTGTACATCAAGGTTTTGATACCAAATCTTGGCATAATATTACATTGATCTTTCTAATTAGTTTATTCTTGGTAGCTTGCTAAAGTATGATTATTGTTTATTAGATTCATAATTGTTGACTAAAGGTTATCTAATATTTTACTTTTGGATTTTAAATTTTATATATGGAATGTATGGAAATTAATCACGGCCATTAAGTAATTTTATAAATTTATCTATGGTAATTTTTTTGGTGTGATATTTTAGTCTTAAAGCATGGCTTTAAATCATTGATTAAAGTTTTATTTAAGTGTTTATAAGTGACATCTAAGAAGGATGCAATGTCTAAAAAATTTTATGTTGAAAAACTATAGATTTCAAAGCAAAATAATTTAACCTCAGATCCCATGGGTAGCAAGAAAGGATCTAAAGCACCTTAAATGGTCTTGTTGATCACCAAGAGACTTAAGATTCATAGATAATGTGAGTAAATTTAACTGCAAATGTAGATCTAAATATGGAGAAATAGAGAAATAAACTTGCACTAAATAGATTAATTGCAAATATTTATTGAAACAATAAAAAGTGTGTAAAGAAACAAAGTTCAAGTGGGTACAAGTTGGTGTGCTTTAAATGCACAAAAAGCTAGAGGGAGGATCCTTGAATCTTGATGAAGCCAATAAAGTGTGTCCTACAATTATCGTTGCTTTCTGGAAGTTCCAAGTTGTGCTCCCAAAGCTCTTTTCTAGTCTCCCTAGCACTAGATCTACATTGTGGGTGGTGAAGTTGTTGCTATACTTCTAGTGAATCTATACTCCTTTGAATGTCTTTGGTTTAGCCTAAATGCAAATTTTCCAAATGTCCTTTGAGTGTGGTCATCTATGGCTTTTCTAGGTCATTTGGTGTCAAATCAGTAAGATAAGGTTATGATGGGATAATATTGATTTGATAGAGGATAAATTTTATATTTGGCTAGAAGGGAATGGTCATAGGGATTAACAATGAATTCCACATGTTGACATCATGGTTATGGTATGGTAGTGACATGCTTGCTGATTAGTGCAGTCTTCATGCTTTATGCTTCGAAGTACTGTTGACTTGGTAATGTTTCTGAGAGACCAACACTCCATTCCAAGGCTTCTTTGGTTATTAGGCTTCTCCCTTTGCTTTTTTGAAGTCATTAATCTTACTCTTGGGCTTCATTGGCCTCTAGGCTTTCTTGGCAATTTGATTTCCAATTTTTTTATTTTTTTATTTTTTTATGGGGTTAAACCTTCATTGGGGTTCATTACTAAGGCTAAACTTAGTTTTTTTTTTTGTTGAATGAGATGTATTACATCTAACAAACTTGATGGTGGAGCATGATGAAGGAGATGTCATGTGGCCATAGTGCATGAATTTCAAACATAGGTCATCATTGTTGTTTAGGATAAGGGAGGTTGTAATCAAGCTATGGCATTGTGGCTCAAAAGGGGTAATGAAAATGATATGAGATAACCACTCTTGGCATAGTAGATAAGCTAAGAAAATCTCACACATTAAAATCACATGGTAACTTGTTGCCGTGATAAGTTGCACCTTCACAATGACTTCCAAGCTTTATCCTGCAAGCATAACTCCAAGAGAACAAAAAAAAGGAAAAGAGTACATGTTGTTACAATATATTACATGGGACCACATGGGATAAATAGTAAATTATAAGCTACCATAGGCTACTATCGATACAACATTAAGTAATCTGTATCATGTGTCATAAACTTTACAAGGTTTTCTGTTCATTTATCATGTCAAATAGAGGGAGAGAGAGGTAGAAAGAGAGATGTAAATCATGCAAGATCACTTGTTATTAGTTGTAGAGGCCATTGATGTTGATAATCTATCTATAACTATAAATAAAACACATTAGATATAATAGGATTTAAGATGGGAATGGTTGACTAGATTGGAAAATTCATTCCCATCCATGTCTACCAATTGGAATGCTCTATTGCCATAGGCTTTTGTGATCAAGAAATGTTCCTTCTAGTTGGTTGAGAATTTTTTTACATGTTCAAAAATAGCTTTAAGGACTAGGTATCCTTCCTTGAACTTTCATTTGTTCAGATCATGACGATGATATTATTTCTACCTCTTTTGGCATTGTTCGATGTGAGTGAGCATTTTTATTCACTACTCTTTTATCAAATTGAGATCTATAGTACACAACTCCTTGTTTTGCTTGTCATTGATGAAATTAGATAGATATATTCTTGGTGATGGAACTTGAAATTCAAGAGGCAAAATAACTTTAGATCTATAAACAAATATATACAAGATGACACTAGTTGTAGTTCAAAAGATCCTTCTATAGGCACAAAGTGCATGGATTAGTCACTCATGCCACTTGTGTCTACTATTTTTTAGCATCCTTTTAAGAAAATTTATGATGAATTTGTTGCTAGAATTAGCTTATCCATTGGATTGAGGGTAATATGATGATGAAAAGGAATGCTTAATGCTTAGTTGTTGCCAAAAGGCTTGCGTTTCTTGGCTACTAAATTGTGGTCCACTACTCATGAGTATGGTAAGAGGTATGCCAAAATAAGTTACCATGTTATCTAGTATGAATTTATGGACTTGTTAAGAAATTTTCTTCCTTAGAGGAATATATTCAACCCATCTTGTAAAATATTCCATTGCAATGATGATAAAGTTAGGCCTTGTAGAAAATTTAGGTGTTATATGTCCAATAATGTCTATTCCCCATCACTGAAATGGCTAAGTTATTTGCGTAGTGTGTAACTTAGTTGGTAGCATGTCTATTAGGTTGTTATTCCATTGATAGGAATCATAAGTATTGATCGTTTGCAAGAAATTACTTTCCATACTAGGTCAGTAGTATCCTAATTGCCTAATCTATGTGGCCATTGCTCTAGGTTCCATGTGTCCCCTACATACACCTTTGTGAACTTGTTGAAGGACTATACTGAATTCAATTTTGCACAAGAACACTAAAAATATGCCATCATAGGACCTTTGAAATAATGTTTTAATCTTTATGTAAAATGTCCTTTTGAGAAACAGTTAGGTTCTATTAAGATTCATCATGCATTAGGAAAAACTTGATATCATCATACAACTCCTTTTGAGGGGTGGTGCCAATAGTGGCTATGAAGATACCTTTAGTTTTCTACATGAAAGAGCATAATTCTCTATTAATGAAGGTAATTTATTAAACATATTTGGTGTTTTAATTAGGTCTAATTTTGCAATGGCATCAACTAAGGTGTTCCTAGTTCGAGGTATAACTTGAATACCAATGTCTATAAATTGTTGCATTAGGTTTTTAGCTATGTCATAGTAGGGTTGTAAATGTTTGAATTTACATGCATAAACCTCAATTACTGATTAAATACAAGTTGCAAATTACCTTTTATCATTAAGAATTTGATTCCTTAGTCATGAGCTACCATCATTACTTTGATTAATCCTTCATACTCCACTATGTTGTTGGTACAAGGGAATTGAAAATGATAAGTGAAAGGTTGGATTATACTAGAAGGTGATGTTAAGATGGTAGCAACAACATCTCCATGAGCCATTAAGGGTTCATCAAAGTGCATGATAGCCTCGTAACCCTTAGACACTTTGTTAACAATGTTGACATGCTCATCAGGAAATTTAAGATCTATGACTACATTGTCTTCAACTTGAAAATTTGTGAGTTATGCAACTATAGCTTCACCTTTGGTTGAGGCTTGGGAGATGTAATGCATGTCAAACTCAACTGTTATGGCCTTTCATTAGGCTATATAGCTACTCTCATAGATGTTGGTCATTATGGCTCTAATACATTGTCTTTGCATATCATGTTAACTTGACTCCTCAAAAGGTAGTGTCTCTACTTCTTTAGGGAGAAGACTAAGGCTAGATAATAATTCTTAACCTTTATGTATCAATTATCATAGGCTATTAATGCATGACTCAAGTAGTATATAGGTAGTTCTACTCCATCATCTCATTTTTGACAAAGTAGAGAGGCTATGGATATGTTAGAGATTTTAAAGTAGATGTAAAAAGGTTTATTCTTTTGTGGTGAATATACCATGGGTAGTTGAGCCAACTCTTGCTTAATGTCATTGAAGGCTTCTTGACACTAGGAAATCCACTTATAATGAACTCCCTTCTTTAGTAAGTGTTGCATGGATTGTAGCTTATTTATAAGCCTTGAGATGAACTTATGAATAAATTGCAATCTACCTTATAATCCTTGAAGCTCATTAAGGTTAGTAGGTTCTTCCAAGTTGGTTACAGCCTTAACCTTATTAGGATCGACACATATCCTCAACTTAAATACCATGAAATCAAGCATCTTACTAGTCTTAATGCTAAATACATACTTCTTAGGATTGAACCTAAGTTCATATTTAAGACATCATTTAAGCACTAATTCAAGATCATGTGAATGATCATTAGCCATTTTGTATTTGACTACTATGTCATCCATATAATTGTTGAGTAATCCTAGCATGTAGTCACTAAATATGTAGGTTATGGCTCATTAATAGGTCATGTGATGAGTGGCGAGGTACCCCTACACTCAACCATACGAATACAAGTGTGTATGCATGATTCATCGAACTGTGCGGATGGACTAGTTGTGGCACCTAGATAGTTATACATTGATCGTAGTTTGTTGTCTTCCCACCTAGACTAGTATTTTCTTTGTCATGTATGGTTTAGTCTAGAGTGAGGTCTATGATTTGATTTCTAATATTATGCTACTCCTAAAGACAATGAGAAATAACTTGATTAAACTAATAAGCAATAGGAAGTAAAATCTAAGCTAGCCTAAGTGTGATGAGCATCTATCCTTAATCATTCGTGTGCATCTTGGACTTCATGTACTACTTCTGGGATTACCAAGTGCACATTTACTTGAAGCACTACTTGACACACTATTGGGTTACCACGTAGTTACACTTAAATGTTCATGATTAATACATACTCATTCCACATTAACAGCAGGAATAGTAAATGATGATAAAAAATATTAACTAAGAAAATAATAATAAATAATAAATAATTAAAAAATTAAAAGCTAAGTTAATGCTACAATGATGGAGTAATCTTGATCTTTATTACCGATCGTGTCCATGTCCAAGTATGTTACACTCGAACAAAGGTTTCATACGATTACAAGCATCACACTATGGGCATGCACTTGGGAAAGGAAAGGAGTTGGAAACTAGCTAAAAACTGACAAAAAGACTTGACCTAAAGACTTACTAGAAAGAGACTCCTCCCTATGTGCCTAAGTGCTATATTTATAGGTCAACACATGAATCATGATATCATTTATATGATATCGTATCTAGGATGAGATATCGAGTACTCGATATTGTGTACTCGATATCATGTACCCGATAGCGGGGCTTGGAAAACCATAATTCATCATACCCCCATGACTGAATAAAAACTCATCCTCAAGTCAAACAAAGTGAGGAACAAGTTCATTTGATTACAAACTATGGATAGGTATGGGATTATTGAATGACCATGGACTATTTCATGCTGCAGTGTGTGATTAACCAAAATTTGGACATAGACACAAAATACAAAACTTGTGGAACTCATGTGGTTCCCAATGATGGTGGCTTCTCCATGGATGCCTTTCTTTGTCCTATGCTCTAGGCTTCTAAAATTGATACCTTTGAAGAAGTGCCTAAAGTTTCTCCTCTTCTATTTGAGGATCATGAGTTGTCCATGCTGATGTTCAAATGTTTGATGGAGTCAACACTTCCCATAGACATGGCAACTATGGGAACACTTGATTGGCCTTGACATACTATGTTACAAATATTTATAATTCCTCTTCATAGGATTTGGCCCTAACTTCTCAACCTTTTTCTTGTCCAAATTGTGTAGTAATAGGAGCCTCCTGATGGATGCTAAATGATTGTGCCTCCTACTCTGCATGTTCTGCATGAGGTCCTTGGCCTCTGCCTCCTCTCGGGAATTTAGTTGCACCTTAAGAAGGTCCTCCTTGCTATCCTCTTTTAGGGGCCATCTGTAATCACACAAGGACCAATTATTAGTAAGGTTGTTTAAATAAATTTGGTTATCTTATACCTTACTCATTTCCTTTAATAAATGTTTAATTCGTTGCTTAGTATGATTCTAGAGTTAGAGATTTTTCAAGGAATTTTCCCTAAAAGTTTAATGTCAGACTTGATTTGTTTAGGTGACACATAAAATGACATGTAATGGTTTTGAGAAACATTCAATAAAATGATGAAAAAGGAAAGAATAGATTTGTCAAGGAAGTACTTGGAGCATATAAAATGATGTGGTGGTGTGTAACAAGTACAAATTACAAAATTCATGCAAGTAGATCCTCCCCAAAGTAGGTTCCAACCTATAATGCCCTTGCGTAACCACACCTTAAAATGTCCATAGGCACTAGAAGGGTTAAATGTAATCTGCACCTGTGCAAAAAAACACATGTATGTTAAATACCACCACAATGAGGTATGAATCATATGCCACACAAGACACAAGTTACAAGTACTTGGATAGTGAGATGAGATAAATTATAGAAGGGATTATAGAGATCGAGACATGAGGTAGCTTACCCTAGGCACAATGAATCCTAAGTGTTGTGTGTGATTAAAGTACCATTAGCCTTTTGCTCCAAGATCAAAACCAAGTCCATACCTTTGATCAGTGACATCACATTGTTTCATCCTAATCATAGACAACCATAAAAGCATCATGATAGTAAGGTGTACGATCACTTGGCATTTTGCACAAGGGAGGAGTAATTGAAATTTTTCTGTGGCACATTTTTTCTTGGTCTTTTATTTTTCACTTTATTTATTAATTTTTTCCTTGCTTTTCTTTTTCTCTTCATTTTTTTCTTTTTCTTCTTTCGGCCACTTCTTGCACTTTGTCTTTCCCAAAAGTGATCTGGAGAAGCTGATAAACTTCAAGCATGGGTGCATGGCTTTCCAATGGGACCCCACAGAACAACATTGAGTTCCTTTATTGAGTGCCTTATCACAACTCTTACTCCCATTTTTCATTAGATCTATAAGGATCTTAGTACAACCAAGCTGCATGATAGCACATACATATGTTACTAAAGAGAATCCACAAGTCCCCTTGATGTCACGCCCTCACCATTCCCTCTTAGTTCGTCACTCTTTGCTCTGGGCATAATGAGTACAAAGTTACTTTAATTTTTAATGATAATAAGAATATCATCATACTCAGAGTAGAACCTCTTATTAATAGAATGGGTGGATGGATGTCGTGGGCTCACTATCCAAATAATTAGTCCCTTATGACTCAATAGCATAGAAAAACACCTCAAATGACTAGTTACATGAGTGTTTTATTCATAGATGAGATTACCCAAAAAAAAATAAAATGAAAAATTGAAAAACAAGAAATATGAAAATAAATAATTGAAAAAAAATTGTAAAACCAAAGAAAAGGAAAAACATTTACTAATTCTACTTGTTAGAATGGGGGGTATCCCTCATGACTAAACATTTGATGATGCCAAGAATTAATAAATGGAAAGTTTGGATCTATGCATGTTGGAAATGTTGGGGTCTGGTCATATCCAAACCACTAGGTGTCTTTTGGTGTGGTGGTAGGAATGTACCCAAATTGGGATTCACACACATGATTAAAGTAAGCATAGTGGGGTAGATTATAAGATGTGGTCATGTGATAAGGAGCTGACCCACTATGTCACTCATGACAATGAAACGGTATGCAAGGATTGATATGCTTCCTCACGTTGTATATTCATTAGGTTGCATGGTGGTTGGAGTGTTGATTGGTGGCCTGGATAAGGTAATAGGAGGCATTGAGTTTGAAGAGGAAGGTGCATCACAGTGCTGGGCTTGTGCTGAGTTGGAGGATGTCATGGTTTCGGAACCATGCTATCTCTTTCTATAGCCATGCCTAAATAAAGGATGCTTCCAATGTTTTGGAGGATTCCCACTGCTATTGACAGTAGCAGCACAAGTAATGTTTGTGGGTTGGTGCTATGGTGCAAAACCTTCTAGTACAACTGGTGGCGATGTAGAAGGAGGTGAAGAATGAGAATATTGAGGGTAAGGAGAAGTGTAAGGAACATGAGGTGGTGATCCCATAGGAGAGGACATGGGTTGATGATACTTGGGAGAGTGATAATGACAAGGTGAAGTAGAGGATGCTGATCCAGTTGGAGAAATAAGGTGTTGAACATTATAAGTGCTTGGTTTGGGGTGATACAAAGGGTGTGGCCAGTTTGGTGATGGCCTTCCCTAGGACTGGGGGTTCTACCACTGCTGTTGAGCATAGTACTGAGGCTAGTAAGAATTTTCCCATGGATAGTATGATTGGTTGTGGAATTTCCCATAAAGTTGTGTGATAGGGATGTGCCCAACCATGTACTTCTATATGAAATCTAGATGTAACATTCTTCCCCAATGCTCATGTAGATGTGACAAGACTGGGCATTGGCCTCTTGGATGATTTTATAGGCAAACATTGCATTGATACTTATGTTTTGCAGCTAAGCCCCTATCCTCATTTCCTTCAACCCTTCTTTTCAATTGTTGAATGGTGTTTTGTCCTATTTCTAGGTTTGGTATCCTTTGTTTGTTTTGGTCGTCAAAGTTATCTTGTGTGGGTCTCCCTCTAATAATATTTGCATATTCTCTACATTTTTCATGTACCCACTCCATCATCTTGTTGATATTTTCCTCAATTTCATCTTGTAATTTTAGTATTGGCAAAGGTAGAAATGGTTTCACCTCTTTGAGGTGAGTTGATTTCACCTGTTTATGATTATGGACCTTTGTTACTTCAAGAGTTTGATCCTCTTGAGATTTTTCAACATTCTCCCATTTGGCTATTTCTCCTTCTTCTTTTGCTACCTGCTTAATAAGCTCTTGGAATTGATGGGTTCATAGTTCATATAGTTGACCTGGTGCATATATTCCAAGGGTCTCCCTTGTTTCATTATTGAGCCCATCCATGATGTGATAGATTAGCCTTTCCTTGGAGAACCTGATGGCTTGGGCATTTGTTTAACTAAGAGTAATATCTTTCTAAGCTCATGTCCAAGGGTTCATGTTTCCCTTGTTTCCACTCTTGGATTTCCCTCCTCAATGTTGACACTCTTGCATAGGTTTGATATTTGTCATTGAAGAGGTTTACCATTGTAGGCCAATGTCAAGTTAAATTTGATTTTAAAGAACTGCACCACACTTTAGCTTGGTCAATGAGTGTCATAGGGAAGATCTTAAGCCTTTTCCACCCATTATCAATATTGTTCCATGTGTAGGCATCGTAGAAGGCTTGCAGATGATGTTGCAGATCTAAATCATAGCCTTCTGAAAACTTGGGAAAGTTCTTTAGACCAATCCTAGGTAGACAACTTTCCTTGCAATGCCTGCAAGATATCTAAACAACCTCTATTATATGCATTAGCCTTTTAGTGGCCAGTAGGTGTTCATCATCACTAAATAGGTTATGAGTTTGTGAGTTGGGATGATGTTGTCTTTGTTCATATTGGTGTTCCTGACTTTGCCTATGGGTTTGATTTTTAATTCTATGTTGTCCCCTTAAGAAATAGTCATTTGTGTCAAAACCCAATGTTGAAAGAGCAAAGAAAGAGAGGGAACTAAAAAACTCATCATGACTTTTGTAAGTCTTCCAATCATCCCCTAATGTACTCTTGCTACCCATTGAGAAGGTTCTAGGCCTTACAGGCCCCCTCATTCTAGGAGATGTTCCATCTTCACTAGAGGTGTCTAAGTTGGATGATAGAAGTCCTTGAGTATCCTTGGGGTGTCTATGAACATATGAAACTCTTGCATAAGATTGAGTACTCCAAACTTCTTCATTGGTTCTCCAATGAATTGCCTTGCTAGATGTTGTGAATTATGTGTGACTTAATTGAATTTAATTTCTTTGTTTGAAAGATATATCATTAATACATTGTTACAATGATCTTATATGATATAAAAAATATAGATAACTAGCACCATCGGTAGCAATGGTGGTAATGATGAGTAGGGAGGTACCCCTATGCTCAACCATACGAATACAAGCGTGTATGCATGATTCGGTTGAACTCCGTGGATGAACTAGTTGTGGCACCTAGATAGTTATACATTGATCACAATTCACTGTCTTCCCACGTATACTAGTATTTTCTTTGTCACATATCATTTAGTCCAGAGTGAGGTCTATGATGTGATTTCTAATATTATGCTACTCCTAAAGACAATGAGAAATAACTTGATTAAGCTAATAAGAAATAGGAAATAAAATCTAAGCTAGCTTAAGTGCAATAAGCATCCATCCTTAATCATCCATGTGCATCTTGGACTTCATGTACTACTTCTGGGATTACCAAGCATACATTTACTTGAAGCACTACTTGACACGCTACTAGGTTACCATGTAGTGACACTTAAATGTTTGTGATTAATACGTACTCATTCTACATTAATAACATGAATAGTAAATGATAATAAAATAAATGTTAACTAAGAAAGTAACAATAAATAATAAATAATTAAAAAAAATTAAAAAATAAGTGAATGCTACAATGATAGAGTAATCTCGATCTTTATTGCCAATCATGTGCATGTCCAAGTACATCACACTCAAACAAAGGTTCCGTACGATTACAAGCATCACACTGTGGGCATGCACTTGGGAAAGGAAAGGAATTGAAAACTAACTAAAAACTAACAAAAGGACTCAACCTAAAGACTTACTAGAAAGAGACTTCTCCCCACGCGCCTGAGTGCTATATTTATAACCCAACACAAGAATCATGATATCGTGTATACGATATTGTATTTAGAATGAGATATCATGTACCCGATATCGTGTACTTGATATCACGTACCCGATATCAGGGCTTATCAAACCACGATTCATCATCATGCCTATATTTTTTAGACCAAATAAAATTGTGAAAGAACAAAATATTGCCCATGGGGTCATGAGGATCATGTACAAATGATGCTCTAGGTTAATCCTAACTTGTTTGTATCCTAATAATCCATCCATGAAGGACAACAAGGCATGTCCAATTATAGTATTAATGAGTTGATTAATACTAGGCAAAGGAAAATCATTGTTAATAGTTGTCTTATACAGATCTTAGAAATCAATGTAAATATGTATACTCCCATTTTTCTTATGGACTACCATAATATTAAACATTGAATTTGCATAATTGATAGCTCAAATGAAACCAGCTCTGTAAATTTTCATGATCTCATCATGAACTACCAAGGCTATATCTAGTCTAATTTTGCAAATATTTTGCTTAACTAGTTTAATACTAGGATCAATTATAATGTTTTGTTGAACTAATTTTGAATCGAGACCTCACATATCTTAATATGATTATGCAAAGACCTTAATGTTATCTTGAAGGACCTTGGTGATGTCTTGAGCTTGCTATGGTTCAAGTGATGAACTTAATTTTAATGTTTTCTCCTCACCATTGTGTGTTGTGACTGAAACCTTAGCTAGAAAGTATTTAGTAATGTCACTAGTCTCAAGGTTAAGGGTTTTAACTAGGTATTGAGGCCATTCAAGAGGCTTTTCTATGGAGGCTATGTGGTCAACCAAGATCATAGGTTCAAGATCTAGGTAATCATAGTCAATGAACTATTCAACATCATTATGAGATCCACTCATGCTTATAGGTAAGCTAAATTATGCTTGGCTATCCATACTCTAGTCTTGCACATTAAATGGCAATGGTGTGATGAAATTGTTAGATAATGTAAAAAATTACAAAGATAAAGCAAAGTAATGTTAAGTAAGATTAAAACATAGTGATACTAGGCTAAAAAACATGGAAAGGTGGGATAATATATGGTTAACTATGATCATATTTTGCTAGTTTTAAGCTTTAGTTGGCCATTGTGAGAAGTTATTGGGCTTATGGAAGGGTTTGAGCACTTGAGGTGATCATTTTAAGCTTATGTAAAGGGTCAAAAAAATGCATTTTGTAATAAATACATAGGATCCATCATAAAATACATTAGCTAAAGAATTTTGTATTGATGCCAACGTGTTTTTCATGAAACCTAGTTTCAAGGATTTTTCTTGGCTAGATTTTGAGTTCTAGTGCTTTGGAATGACAATGTAGTAGTTCCAAGAAGAGAATAATTCAATTTTTTTGTTGATTTGACATTTTGATGTAATTTTAGGTTTCCAAGTCCTAAAAAATATTCTAGCTAGTATAGTTTTCCTAGGCACTAGCATATTTTTGTAGGGAAAATTATTCTGTAGTGTGTTGAACTTGGAATTTTGGCTTCATTAGGCTTCCAGAGCAACACAAGGGTTCTAGTGTTGTAGAATGGTAATTTTGAGATAAAGGTAGGTCAGAAAAGGTTTGTTTTGGGGTTTTTATGATGAAAAATATTCTAGCCAGCATATTTTTCCTTGGCCTTAGTGTAAAAATAAAAAATCTAAAAATATTCATGCTAAATCAAGGTCAAACTGTAGTTGACTTTAGGCTCCAGGGTTCCAAGCTTTTCTACTTGAGTCTTAAGCAATTTGGAGTGTCACAAGGCTATCGAATCTACCAAGAAAACTACAAATATGCTAGCTTGCATATTATCTATCAATGACTAGTGTATTTATTATGAAATTTGGTATTTGGGTAGTATGGGTGATCATTTAAATTGGTTTCATAGCATACGAGGTCACAAGTATCTGCAGCTAGGGTTTAGAGTTGAGATTAGTGATTGAAAAGGTCATTCAACATTCTACTTGATCATTTCACCTCCTTCATCCACAAAAATATTCTAGTGAATGTATTTTATTCTTGTGCTAGCATAAAAATAAGACATGAACTAATTTTGACCACTTTTAGGCTCAATTTATGAAGTTTCATGGCTATCAAAGGCTTCAGCTAGGTTTAGCGACTAGAGTGAGCCATCTAGAGGCTATTTGGACAAGTGGAAGGCCTGTTATTAGTTATTTTGATGATTTATATGCTTACTAGCATATTTATTTTGTAGTCAATGTTATTTTCAATGTTTGATAAGTTTTCATCCCCTTTTGGCTTGTGTTTTTGTGTTTGAAGGTTACTAAAGGCTCTGGGTAGGTTTCAAGATTAGGGTTAGAAATTTTGAGGATTATTTGAGTTCTTATTGGTGTATTAGATGTTCTCCCCACACAAAAATATGCTAGATAGTTTAGTTAAAGTGTGGAGCTAGCACATAAATGAAGGATTAATGGGTTTTGACATCTTTTGACATGGTTTCTAGTGTTTTAAGTCTAATAGAGACTCATGTTAGGGTCTAGGATTGGGCTTGGTAGTTTTGAAAGTCATTGAAGATCTCATTTATGTATGTTATATCCATTACTCATGTAAATAAGTTTTCTAGTTTATTTTTTCCTTGTGGATAGCATAAAAACACTTGGAAGCATTGTTCCAACTATTTCAAACCATCTTCTAGCATGTGGGGGCCTTCTGGTAGCAGTGTCCATGGTTCTAGGGATTCATGGATCTTTGTTGATCATAATGGGTTAAGGATGGGCTACTGAAAATGCATCTTGACCTTTTTTGAAGCCTAAAACTTGTTCATGGCCTACATGCTTTGCTAGGAATAAATCCCTAGTGTATTTATTGTTTAAAGCTTCAAATCCCATTCTATCAAGATCTTTCATGGTTTATTTGGATGGTGCCTTATAGGGTCCACTAAAAGATAAAATTTTGTTTAAGAGAAAAGATCAAGCAAATCCAACATATTTATTTCTTTCCCTTTGTGAACATTGAGTTCACTAGGTGTGAAGTAAGTGCTTTTAGATCATGGGTTTCTAGCTTAATGTATAAATACTAGGAGTGTTTCAACATTGAAAACTTTGTGCACACAATTTTCATGAGCTTGGTTCTTGGTAGAGATAGTGCTAGGCAATAAGGATTTTAGCTATTCTTGGCTTCAAGCTCATCAACTAGTCTACATTTTCATCGTTCCCCCACCTAGAGGCAATGTTGTTGCAAAGAAGATGAAGGTTTTGCTATTGTTTTCACAAGATGTCGAAGAGAAGAGGAGCAATAAGGAGAAACCATACATTAGAGGAGGTAGATGTTGCTACCAAGGGCATCTCATAGCTTTTCAAACCCTTTAGTGCTGAGGTTTCTTTAGCCATGATGGCTAGGTACCCATCTTTCACTACTTTTGCTAAATTATGGATGTGTTTTCTATTGTCTAGGTTAGTTCCTTTAAAAATTTTAGGTTTTCTTATGTTAAATATTATATTTATGCTATATGGATACATCTATATTGTGATTTTGGTCTTAGGGATTTTTTGTTTGCAAAAATACAGATTTTTCTTTGAGCTTATTCTATGCATTTTTGCCTTATTTCTACAAATAAGTGGCCAAAGCTTGTGATTTTTTCATAGGGTTATGGTGCATGATTTTCAATTTTGGAGTCCTTGGGGTTGTTCTAAAAGGTTTAATGTTCATGTTGTAGGTTTAATAACTATTTTTAGAGCTATGGTTAATTTTTTATGATTTTTTTGTAGGCCAATTCATAGCATTTTCTCTATTTTTTCATGTTTTTACCTCCAAAGATTAACAATGTTGATCCACTCTGGTAATTTTTCTAGCATTGTCCCAACCTCCTAGGAATTTCTAAGATAGTGTTGAATGCCTCTAAATAACATTTGTAATTTTATTTTTTTTAATTTTCCCAAAGGTTTTATTGTAGTTGTTTCACTACAAATTGGGTTTTTTTTCAGAAACAAAATTAAGTGATTTTGGGTTGATTTGAATTTTTCTAAGAATGGTATTGTAGCATTGGAATGGGATTTATGTTAATTGATGCTTTTCTATAATTTATAGAGTTATAAAAAATTAGAATTTTTTTTGGCCATGTGAACTACCCTACACAGTTGTAGTTTCAGTTCTTGAGCCTACAAGCTTCCTATTCTACACTAGCAATGTTGGTTACTTTTTGATGTGTTTAAAGTATGTTTAAGGTCTCTAAAGGTTATTTACATGGTTTCTAGGGGCTTTGAATAGCCATTTGAATTATTTTTTGAAAATTTTATGTATCTTTCCCTAAGTTTTTAACTATAATTATTTCATTGTAAACTAGTATTTCTAGGCAAAATTTCATCAAATTCAGGTTAAAATTTTATGGTTTTTTAGAGCATTATTAGCATAGGTTTAAAATTGTTAGCATAGGTTCCCATAATAGCTTGAAAAAGAATTATAATTTTTATGAACTTTTTCTTCACATTGGAACTACCTTCATTGTTCTAGGCTATTTGGGTTTTTGCTTAATTTTTTTAAAAAAATGTCAATAAGATGAATTTTAATCTTTTCCATGGTTGAAGTTAATGATTTTGGCTATGTAATGTTGTAGGGAAATGTTGAAATTACATTCATTATTTTTCTTTAAGTATTGTTATTGACTATCATCTTATGTTTTAATGGTTTTGTTTGGTTATGAAAGGTCTTTTTGAACCCTATTTTGGTAGTTGAACTAGTTGGAATTTTATATTTCATAAATATGCTAGGATCAAATAGTTTGCCTTCCAACATGGTCCTTGATCATGGCTCTCTATGGTTTAGACCTAGGGCCAAAGAGTTAGCATTCTTTCTTGAGAACTTTAGTATGATTTTGTGGTCAAACTTGGTCGTCAATACTGCAGCTATCATAGTAGAGATACTTCTACTAAGTTCTACTATTTTTATTGTTAAGTTCATGGTGGATGATCCTAGCACTCAAGTAGAAGGTGACCAATGTGATGATTCATATACACCAGTAGTGCAAAGGTTAACCGAAATTTGGGACATACCTAAATTTGTTCGATATAATGTCAACAACACCCTAATGATAGGTTACCAATTGAATAGTTTGTTCTAGAATTCTCTTGGCATCGTCTACCTATTGCAACCATAGGTTTCATCCTAAGTTTTTGTTTACTTACTGTTTTCATTAGGCTATTTACTTCTAATAATTGTTTGCATTTATATGTTACAAGTATAGAGTGCATGATGGAGGATTAATCAAGAGTGACCAAGTCTAAACTTTGGCACACACAACATTGGAGATTTTTGCACAAGGTCCAACTATGAGACTTGTGGTGTTGCAGTAGCTAAAGCATGACTTTAGAAAATATAATTCACATAATTCTTAGGTCTACCATAAGTTTTTGGACACTAAAACTGCTCATACTTCTTGGGGCCTTCTAGGCATAGGCATGTATGCACCTATGATTTCTAGGACCCTTGCATTACCTAAACTAAGTAAGCAATTTTTTTTATTTTTGTAATTTTGTTTATTAATGTCAATGTTCTCTAGTTGTGTTGTTTTTTGCTTACTTAGGCCTTAATTTTTCAATTGGTTTTTAGCTATGTGGTTATTAATTTAATTTTAATTTTTTATGTTTATCATTTTTTAAGTCTTGTGTGATGTACTCATGCCAAAGGCTAATGGGCTATTCATGTTATGCTATAGGTCCTATGCCTAAATCTACCATTGTCGTAATCACCTCAAGGCATGGAGGAGAAGCTTATTCTCAAGTTGGATGAAGTAAAGTTAGTGTAGGAGTTTTTTGCTAGTAGAGCCCCTAGAGAGATCTAGAAGAGGATCATTGATGTAGGTTTTCTTGATTTGTTTATGCTTCTTAGTCTATTAATGCCTACTACAAAGATGATGAATGAAATTGACTCTTTTGACAAAGGAGTTAAGAAATTCATCTTTCATGTTCATGGTGTGACCATTACCTTGGTCATCTATGAATCCATATTTAGTGACCTCTTTAGTACACCTTGTAATGACATCAAGGTTTCCACAAGATTAGGGAAAGAGGTGAGCCATAGAGAGAAGGTTGAGGCATGCGTTAACTCTCATCGTGGTAGTGGAGAATTGCTCTTAGACCAATGTGAGGTCATAGAGGTTAATGAGATGTATCCTCTACTATGCTCTAAAGCATTTTTCTTGTTGTTGTTGATGAAGAAGATCCTTGGTATTTGATAGGCATAGACCATGAAGAAGATCCTCACCTAGGGTGCTAAGTTCAATTGGGTTGTGCACTTGGTCTCTTGGCTACGGGAGAACTTTCAAAAAATTCCATAACAACCTTGATACAATATGTCATAGGCACTTTGCATTTATTGTTGCATATCTAAGAAGGTTTGCAAAATTCCTGATGATCAAGAAAGATGGAATATGGATGAGTTATGATCCCTCCAAAGTTTTTAAAAATTGGTGATGAATCATGATTCATTAGGCCTCGATATTGCACCCGCTATATCGCGTATGTGATATTGGGTATGTGATATCGTGGCCTAACAAGTGATATCAGATACACGATGTCGCGGTTCCTGTGTGAGCCTATAAATACACAATGGGACACATGGTAAAGGAGTAAGTTTTTAGAGTCACTTAGTTTTCAGTCAGCAGATAGAAGTTAGTTCATTTTTAGTTTTTCTCAACCCTTTCCCCTAGTGCATGCCTACAGTGTGATGATTGTAATTGTACAAAACCTTTATTTGAGTGTGATGTACTTGAACATGCACATGACTGGAAATAAAGATCGAGATTAGTTAATTATTGTAGCATTCACTTAGTTTACTTATTTAATTGTTATTATTATTTATTATTTTTGTAGTTAATATCTTTTCACCCTAAACTCCTTAAACACATAATGAGTATGACTTAATCACGAGCATTCAAGTGTGACTACTTGGTATCCCAGTAGCATGCCTAGACCATGCACTTGGTAATCCTAGTGGTAGTCATGCACAAGGTCCAAGATGTATATATATGATTAAGGAATGGATGCTCATCACACTTATGCTAGCTTAGAATCCCCTCAACTTTTTCCTCCTAGCTTAATTAAAGTTATCTTCCATTGCCTCTAGGAGTAGCACTAGGTTAGAAACCACATCATACACCTCACTCTAGACTAAACCATACATGACAAAGCAAATACTAGTCTAGGTGGGAAGATAGTGAAATAAAATTGCTAGCGACTGTTTGGGATGCGACTACCAATGAGTGTCCTTGAATAGGATTTAGGTGCTTGCTAGTCTTTTGGCAACACCAAGGCCTAGATACCTCCAAATAGACTCAGTAGGTAATGTGAGTATGTGTGTGTGCTATTGCAGTGTGCAATTCTAAAATATGAAATGATTGGGTTGTGTGTAAAACTACAAATGACTTATCTTAAAGAGATTAATCCAACTTTGCCAAGTACTGTGAGTTTTTGAGAGTTCCTATTTTGTTCAATTGCCTAGTCTATGTGGTCCGTATAATACCTACTTGTAACAAATAAAATTTTGTAA